>MJUU01015599.1:1249-14757 GCA_002080025.1 Modiolus philippinarum | reverse complement strand
CAGGATCTGGAACCGATTGCAATATAGATTGCGACTGTTCAATGTCATTAGTTCTAGTATCATGCTGGCTACCGACGGGCGCTTCAGTAGTATCAGTATCGTCTCCTTCATCGTCTCCTTCATCTTCATTATTTGAGGTATGTTGTATGTCGTCATAATTTATGTCTGAATTATCCTGTGAATGCACAAGTGGTTTTAGTTTCTGTGAGTGGGTCTCTAGTGCAAGTGTTTTGCTTATGCCCTTGTGAACAATATAACTTGCAAACCAAGTCATTTGGGCAATTATTTGCATGGTGGCCTTGTTGTAGACACTTTGTGCACTTCATCGATCCATCCCTGTTTAAAGGCTTACCATGATACAAGATATTTGCTCTATATTTGCCTATTACGATAGTACGATGAATATCCTCCAAGAGTGGACCATCACAAAACACTATCCTGTCTCCTGTGAGGCAGTTAGTAAGAATCTTCTGATATCTCAATCTTTCCCTAAAGTGATTTAAGATGTGATAATTATACTTTTCCAATTCTCGAATAATGTGTCCATCGTCAGCCGATAATGGGACGTCCTTTACTCTGATTCTTACATTGTTTTCGTTTTCATACCTTGTCACTCGTGGGTTTCTTGAGTATACCAAAACACTTTTCCCACGAAACTCCAAACCTTTAGACACAAGGTTTGCAGTTCAGATTCACTGTCCAGTTACATCCACCAGAGGCCCCTAATTCTCTGCAGGCCAATAATACATCTAGAAGGGACGACCTTACTAACAATTCTGTACATTTCAGTATTGAATAAAAAGAATTTTGTTGAATTAGAACGTTCACTAACTAGGACCAAAGACGTCTGATTCTAGAACATATATTGAAATTTTCACTGCTGACAATAGAAATACTGTTTTATTTATTGCATCGCTGTAGAACAATATAAATTGACGAATCAGATTAACATGATAAACCTATAAGTAGATGGAAAACCAAATTAGATTCTTTTTTTTTGTAAAATGATAATAATGTGCAAAATATATCATCTTTGTTATGTTGTATTACATTTTCAGTATTTACTTCCACAACCCTGCCAGATTTTTTAATGTCCTTTTGTTATTGCAGCAAGTTGCAGTGAACTAAAGTCATTTCGTCCAACTCACATCCATCTAGCTCGCCCCAAATTCCAACACGATCGCAAATTTATAATTTATCAAACTTGCCCTATCAGCGTCTGGTCAACTCGCCCCATAAAGTGTGCGGCATGATTGATGTTCCACTGAAAAAATAATTGCAGAATAATTTTCCATCAGATCTTTTATGACAATATTTGTTTCTAACGGCCCTGAACATTAACAAAACCCAACTCTTTATTTATCTCTAACGCTTACCCTATTTCTAACAATAATTCTAAGAATTTCTCCAATCCTGCTATATCTCTAATTCTTACCCTAACCCTATCTCGAAACCCAGCCATACCGCTAACCTTAAACAGTACCATAAACCAAACACTGAACCATTACAAAATCATTCAATGTAAAAACTAGAAAAATTATCAATTAGCCTGATGTCGTGGTACTGCCATGTAATCTGAGGTAAAAAATACTGGAAAAGCTTTGAATCTGCTCTTGAGGCGAGTTGGTAATTTTTTAAAATTGTTGGCTAGATCGAATTGGAAGAAATTGCGGGCAACTCGGACAGAGTAATTTTGTTGTGGTAAGGGAAACAATTATGGGTTTTTACAAGAAATTTGGTAAAAAAAAATGTCACAAATGAGAATGTATGTGAAGCTGATACGACTGGCTATCATTGGATGCGAATTCATTATTAATGGAAGGTACTAGTTGCTATTTTGAAGCACTTACAAGAAAAAAAATACGAAAAACATTTTTTTTTTCCAAAATTTCATGGGGTGCGTCAAGAATGGGGGCCTGTACCACTATTGCGTTCAGGTTATGATCATGTTAACATGATTTATTTTGAAGAGGGATTTTAGCGATCTTTAAAAATTTAGTGGAGTTATTTTAGCCCATGCCGTAAACTTAAAAGACAAATTATTACACAGAAAGAGAAGGAGAAAAGAAGAAAAAAACAAGACATGTCATTGAAAAACTTACATTGCAAATAGATGCAATTGTGAAATGTCTAGATAAAACTAATAGTACATTAGGATCAGGGAAGAGTCAAAATGTTTTGGTTTTATCTGCACTGATGACACATAAGCTCATATGCAGAAAATAAATTAACAGTTACTTCGGTATTTTGTTATTTATTACCACTTGACCGATGCCTTTGCTGGTGGACTGTTAGTCCTCGAGGGTTTTCACCGACACAGTAGTCAGTACTTCGGTGTTGACCCGAAAACCGATTGTATTGAAACTTACAATTATCTAAATTTTGCAAACTTATGTTAAAAACTAAGGACCCGAAAACCGATTGTATTGAAACTTACAATTATCTAAATTTTGCAAACTTATGTTAAAAACTAAGGAGTATCTCCCTCATGCATACCTCTGTCCTTAGCTGAATTTTGGCTTTTCTATTTAGATTATGTTGGTTAATTGTTTTCTATCAGCTTTAACATTTTTTTTTGGTTAATGGACTTCCAAATGTTTTGGTTGTATATGCACTGATGAGACATAATTTGTCGAAATGCGATTATGCAGAAAATAAATTAGCAGTTACTTCGGTATTTTGTTATTTATTACCACTGGGTCGATGTCTCTGCTGGTGGACTGTTAGTCCCTGAGTGTATTCACCAACCCAGTAGTCAGTACCTCGGTGCCGACCAGAAAACCGATTGTATTGAAACTTAAAATATCTAACTTTTGCAAAATTATGTTAAAAACTAAGGGGTATCTCCCTCATGCATAGCTCTGTTCTTAGCTGAATTGTGGCTTTTCTATTTTGATTCTGTTGGTTAATTGTTCTCTATCAGCTTTAACATTTTTTTTCGGTTAATGGACTGAGAATTTCTCATATGAATGCACTATCAAAATTCAACATTTGGCTTTCTTACTTTGTAAAAATTAAACTATCTTTCTGGCCGTCTGTATATATATTGCCCACATCTCTGGATTTTGATTGCCAAGTTTTCTTACAAACAACTCGATGAGTGCCCTGTGATCGTTTATATGTTGTATTGTCTATTCATTGGTCCCTTGTCGGGCAATGGATAACAGTGTTTGTAAGAGTACTTCGCCCGATATGTTATGCTTGTTGACAACCCTGCATCAATCAAAAATAAATGAAATAAAGGGGATGGATGTGGCGTTGTTCGACATTCAGCAGGTGAATTCCGCTTAAACCGGTGCTAGGGGCCGTCTTGAACTTACTGTGAGGTAAGAGCATTTGCTCTTTGTTGAAGGCCTCATAGTGACTTCAAGATGAAGAACAACAATCAAAGCGTTGTTCCATTTGCTTAATCTTACCACGTATTTATAGAGATTTTGTCCCATGTACATTTACTCCATATCCCTTCATTTGTTTATTCCAAATGTTTTGGTTTTATCTGCACTGATGAGACATAATTTGTCGAAATGCGAATATGCAGAAAATAAATTAGCAGTTACTTCAATATTTTGTTATTTATTACCACTGGGTCGATACCTCTGCTGGTGTATTGTTAGTCCCCGAGGGTATTCACCAACCCAGTAGTCAGTGCATCGGTGCCGACCCGAAAACCGATTGTATTGAAACTTACAATATCTAAATTTTTCAAAATTATGTTAAAAACTAAGAAGTTTCTCCCTCATGCATAGCTCTGTTCTTAGCTGAATTGTGGCTTTTCTATTTAGATTCTGTTGGTTAATTGTTCTCTATCAGCTTTAACATTTTTTTGGCGGTTAATGGACTACCAAATGTTTTGGTTTTATCTGCACTGATGAGACATAAGTTGTCGAAATTCGCATATGCAGAGAATAAATTAACAGAAACTTTGGTATTTTGTTATTTATTAATAAAGTGATAACCGAATTTTGTTTTATAATTATTAAACATAGTTCCTTGACGTCGCTATATTCCTATAATTAATTAGAGCATTATCACTCTTTGACCCATCTTTCTAAATTACGTTTTGTCATATGCTTTTCTTTTCCAAGATAGTGGTCATTTATTTAGTAGTCTGCCTGTATTGGGTTTTATTCACATGTTTATTACACTATAGGGAAACGGGATAGAGAAAGGGGAGGTTTGGGTACCCATAAACCGGTTAAACCCTACCACTGGTTTTTGCTTGTGCCGGTACCTAGTTCGGCTATCCACTGTTCCTATCATTATTTATGTTTGTATTTTGTTTTCAATATTGTGTTTTTCTAGTGCAGTTCGCATGTAAATTGTGGCATGTGATTGTGGTTCCCGGCCATTGTAGGTGTTTACTGTTATCCTGTTTTTGCAATGTCTTGTAATTCCTTGCCGATTAAATATGCTGACCTTTACATCGGTCCAAATACCCAGAAAAAATAATTTCAAAATGTCAGCATGTTTAATCGGTAAGGAATTACAAGACATGTTCTGTTTAAACACTTTGTATACAGTTTGACAAGAAGTTTATTTTTATCTAAAGACAATGTCACTTTCAAAGAAAAATTTTATGGGATCATCTAGAGAATTCTATCGATACTGCACTGAATGCAGGTTTGGACATTGTTGCTACAGCTGATTTCAATTTTAACCAACTCCTCAGCTATACCCCGAAATTAGATAGACTATCAACCCGTCTTCATCAGTTGATATTTGACCACATATTTTCCAGACAAGGATATCTCAGGTGCACTTTGATATGAATTAAAATCATTATAAAAAGATAATAATATGCATAGTAAATTATTCACAATGAATGTTCATATAAAAGAATAATTTGTGAATATCATTATTGTGGCTAAAAATTCTTATGGAATGTGTGCTGCGTGAAAATGTACATCACATATGCTATCTAATGAAAATACAGATACATAGTTTTAATATCCCCTCCCCCGCTTCAAGTCACCTTTAATTATCAGTTAGATAGTGTGATTTCCCTGATGTTTACCAGTTTCCTCTTCGCTTTGCATCAACAATAATAAGACCTGTTCCTGTTTAAAAATGATTATTTCTAATATCCCAAGATGACCACAGGTTATGGTAAGAGCAAAATTACCAAACAGATTTGTCAAAATTCAAAGTCCAAGAGAAAAAGACGAAACAGGTGAAAACCATCGAAAAAAGATGTCGACCGCAATGGTCCCGACTTGGTTCAGGCATTTCAAAGTAAATTGTTGGTTATAACGGTTTTATGCCACTCCGAATCTCCCCTTTCATTGTTGTAGTGTCCAGTAGCAACTCAACAAAAATTGTTATTGATGGTCGTGGACAGTTAAAAATTTGATATTACCCTATTAAGTAAGAAAAGAATCACAGTTTGGAAGCTTTAAATTTTTCAACATGAAATTGATACATGTATATATAAAAGAATTTTTTAATGATTGTATTAGATAATTTGTGCTACCTATCAAGGAACGAATCAAATATAAACATACAATCCGTAAGCAAAAGTTGGAAACTTTTTCTGTTCATGTAAGGGAAATTGATAAAAAAAGGAATTTAAAATCGTCCCTTTTGGCATAAATTTTAGTACTGAGATCACATTAGAGATATAAGCCCCCAAAAAGATGAAGATCTATTGGTTTCTGTCGTCTCTTTTAGCTCTAGGTGGACAGGGCAATATATTGATGGGATCTATTTAGCAAAAAATGCAATATTGATGGAAAGAACATCATCAATATGTCTATAAGTGAGATTGAAAGACGTTGCATCTCTTATTGTATGATTTTTACCAGTCCATGAAGAAATTCAGTCTCGTAGGAACATAAATTAACAATGAAGGGAAAATGAGTAAATGCAAATGAGACAAAGTCTCTACAAATACATGGTAATAATAAGCAATGGAACAACGCTTTTATTGTTGTTCTTCATCTTGAAGTCGGCATGAGGCCTTCAACAATGAGCTTTACTCATACCTCATAGCAGGTTCAAGACGGCCCCTAGCAGCACCAGTTTGAGCGGAATTCATTGCTAATTGTCGAGCAACGCTACATCCATGCTTTTTAATCTAATGATCCATGGATGCGGAATCGTCAACAAACATAAACTCAACTGGTGAAGTGTTCTTACAATCGCTGTCATCCACTGCCCGACAAAAAGACGACAGAACACGATCACAACTTTTAAACCACCACAGGGCACTCATCCAGCCAATTGTAAGAAAACCTGGCAAAATAAAATCATGAGATGTGGGCACAATAAACAGGTGGTCAGAATTACAATTTTAGATTACAAAAAATAAAAAGGCCAAAATATGAAAGTGCGATAGCGTATCCATTTGAGAGATTCTCTCAAGAACAAGTACACCATAACTGAAATGTATATAGAGCATACATCTCTCTCACAGGGAATCTTTTTACGGACTCCACACATAAAACATGAAAAAAGTTTGCAAGTAGGGGAGTAAAATCCAGCCCTAGCTGTAAATAAATATCACCTTCAAATCTATATTTTATCAATAAGAAATTCATAACAAGCAAACTGCACACCTGTTTTTTCATCGTAGCATACTTTTCCTTTTAATTTTTTTTTTAAATTATATATTATTCAGATTTTATTTACCAAGATGAAAATAGAAGAAATGGATAAAAAGTTTGTAAAGTTCACACAACTGTAATAAGTGAAATTATGAGTTATTTTTTTTTTTATAAAACAACATAAATATAATGGATGTCAATTAGCAAATGTTGGCTGGGAACATATCATTGAACCACCAAAACAACATTAAAAAAAAGAGAGGAGTTCAACAAAAAGAAAGAAATCATTTTGGCCTTTTTTTCTTTCTTTCTTTTTCTTTTTTTTTTTTTTTTTTTTTGGTTTTGTTTTGTTTTAATTGCTGTTGAAAGGTCCTTTTCTATACAATCAGAGCAGAAATTAATGTGCTGAAAATATACCAAATCTTTTCTACAACAAAGACTCTGTACCAGAGATAAGCTTGTTAACTTGACTATAAAAAAGTAGAGCACTCAAGGAGGAATCCATTTTTTTTTTAATTTCTGAAAAAAAAAAATGGCGAAGCACATATGGATCTACAACAAAAGGAAAAAAGAGAAGGAAAAGAAAGATAAAATACATCGGCAACGAATACAAAAGCAAAGATCATACTAAAACTATAACGTAATTCTTGCATTCCACATTAGTATTCCAAATGCAAGCTGTTTGCAAATTAAATAACTTGTTCTCAAGTCAGCCTTTTAGACTGGATAAAAAAAATTATCACACTAAAAATGAAACAGGTTAGGGATGAAGAAGACGGAAGTTCCAGTGTGGAGGTTTTGAAATAAAATGTTGCTTGTACCTTAAATACGGACCGTGTGTACACTAGTTTTGGTACCTTTTATTTAGATGCTGGGTCGTTTGAATTCAGAAATCTATTTACTCAGTCATCACATTGATTTATATTGTCACAAACTTACGAAATACTAAAAAAAACAGCAGACCACATAATGTCTAAGCGACCAACCATTTAACTTGAAAAGGGGGGGGGGATATGGTTTTTTTCTAAAAAAAATATTTTGGAGCTGATTTTATGAGAAAAAAATATTTTGGCTGCCAAAATGATGAAAAAAAATTTTCTGAAGGAGGCTTTCTGCCTAAAAAATAATGTTATTTGTGAAAAAAATATATTTTGTTGATACACGTGAAAAAAATAAATAATAAGAAAAATTCTGTCCAGAAAAAAAATACCCCCCTTTCAGGTTAAATGGTCGGTCCCTAAAGGGAAACCACACCCAAGTGGGATCTGACATTTCATCCTCTCAAATATTTTTTCATTGGATAACTGCTGTCAGCATGACAAGAAGAAAACAAAAATTAAAGATGTTGTGCCTTAACGAGTGCCTTTACAACATAAATATTGACACGATCTTCCTTAAAAAAACAACAAGGTTAACGTAAATTGAAACCATATTAATTGGCTGGAAATCATATGGATTAGATTTTCAAAGATAAAAAAGAATATATTTTGTTCAAATACAATTTTTATAATGAATTTAATTTTTAAAAAAGGATGGTAATGCAACTTGATAAGAAATGTAACCTAATAATTTTTTTTTACCTTTTTGGGGCCATTTAGGGCTTGCTGTATGGTGTGAGGTTCCCCACTGTGTTGAAGACCGTACGGTGACCCCTGGATGCTTAGTTTTAGGTCGTTTTAACCTGGATATGGGATGTTGTCTCCTTGACATTTACCCCATTTCCTTTTTTTCATATATAAAGGAAAAATATAAAGGAAAACAATTAACAAAATCTTCTGTCTTTGAAAATCTCGTGTAATTTCATCAGAATAGCATTTGTAGTATGAACTGACAATTGAAGAATATCACAAATCAATCGAAAAGTTGTTTTAAACGTTTTATTATATTGTGGCAAAAATGTGAAATAGATTTATTCTATTTTTTTTTCATATTTAACAAACATCATAATGCAAGATATTGTATTGTGCCATCCAAATAAAAGTTTTGAATAAGAAATTACTGATTGCCACTTTAAATTATCTCCAATTACTTGCTTATTGCATGACTGAAAACATTTAATTAATTTTATTTATGACAACTTTAATGTCAATTTTCGAAATTTAAATGGTGCACATTTCCTACAAAAATATTCGACTAGCACTCATCTTCCCTAATCGTAAGGCATCCTATAACTAAAGCTTCTTTAGTTCTAGTTCTTTAGTATGCTCTTTATTTTTCCTAGATATGGGGTACTTGTACATGAAATAACATCTAATGTGTACACTTTGTGACATTACTATTATCTAAATTTATGTAAATTCGAAACCTAAGGTTTAAGTCCTTCCATCGTAGCGTTGTCGTTAGCTATATTTGATCTTACTGATTATTCGGTTTTCGTTTGATTTTATGCATTTTGAACATTTTTTTTTTGAATTTATGGATTTCATATGTTTGGGTTCTGGTGCTGCTGATTAGGAATTGATTTCCGAAATGTCCATACAGCTCATTAAAATTGTTGCAGTTTGAGTTGACATGTGTGTTATGGTCTAATGTTCATTTACTCCATCTCCTTTTGTAAAATATTCTTTATAAATATTAACAAAATGCAATGAGAATTAAACTTGCTAGAACACTAGGTGGACGGATGGACGGGCACCCAGCATTACCATATCCCTGCATCGCGTTGCGGTGGAGGTTACTAAAACTATTAAATATCAACAAAATTTGAAGATTGCTTTTCCATTGGATGCACTGTTACTCTATGTTGCTTGATGGTGCCCACGATTATTGTCAATTTTCAAATCCTTTCATACATAAAGTTTAAAAAATGCTTCGGTAGTTTATGACATGGTCAAAATTATTTCCGACAGGTCATATATAAAAGTAATATCCCCTGGTACATGTCCTTTCTGATCTGATCTGAACAAAAATATGTAGCACTTATCATGCATCATTCATTTTGTTGATTTTTTTCAGTGGTTATATTTTAGAGCAGATGACCCGCGTTTTTAATTTCTCTTTTTGTCTAATTTTAAAACATGTTCTCTTCTTAAAGCACATCTTCCCAAGTCAAATGTTTGCAGTCCATGCCTCCTTCCTTGTTTGTGGGATGAGACATTTACCTCAAATACTTACCTTTGGAAGATGCTGGAGGCAGATTTGTAAGTTAAATTTAAAATCTTTGTAACCTATTTGAAAACCACATAAAGGACCTTATATATGTTGGGAATACCTAATTGGGCGACTTTATCCCATTTGGGCTTTTATAACCCAATTGGGATATACTTAGATATCTCAATTCGAAATTGCGATATTTAACCAGTTATTTGTAAATTACAAAATAATAAATTTATCGGGTTAGAACTCCCAGGGTATAAACCTCTGTAGTCAAAAGTATATACAAATTTTCTGCATATCAAATTCTGATAAAAAAAGAATTAGTCACTTTGATTTAGCGATATATGCAACTTTGGTATTTTAGTATTTTAAGAAGCTTACAACCATTCTATGCTGCTTCTATTAAAGAATTCGTTATCTACAGTAAAATTAAGCAAACTATGGTAGTTTAAGGCAGAAAGTGTTTGATTATTATGGAGAAGAATTCATATGAACATGCCATTTGATTTCATCCGGAATTCCCTCTCTTTGTCCATGTCTTAAAAATACTATGAATGTACAACATGTAGGGTGTAACAATGGTTTTGAAACCTCAATACCTTTACATATTTTTACAAACTACACTTCCAATTTAATCTTGAATTATTTCAGAGACTTCTCGTGTCTCTTGTCTTGATATTTTAACCAGTAATAATTGTGGTGATAATTCTGAAATTTGACAGAAATAAATGTATATTTTATATTCAATATTAAGACTATAGCGATATGTCATTTGATGACTAAAATCACGAAGTTTCTTTTATCTTATGTTTCATTACGCGTCATTGAAATGTGAAAAATTACCCATAAAAAATGGTCAAATATCCCGATCGGGATACATCCGTATATCCCATTTGGGTATGATAGCCTAATTTGGGTCGCCCACCTGTTATATATACCACATCCAAGTTCAGTTTGGTTGAACTTGCTTTAATACCAGAAATTTTAGACAATATGAACAAAATGAGTTGCCCAAGTTTTCCAAATATTTACAATGTTGAATTTTATGATCTTGTAAAATGTCATCAAATTCTGAGCACTTTTAAGTTTTCCATTATAATTGTTTCCATGGGAACATCCAAATTTAAGGACTTGAAGGCATATCTTAGGATTATTATCTAACATGTCAGGAAATCTTATTAAGTTTGGTGAAAATTATTTAAAAAACTGAACAATAGCAAAACGGTTTCCGAACTACGTTTGGGAGACAAAAAAAAAATTCCTTTGAACATTAATATTCTGAATGATATGAGTTTAATTGATGGTTTAATTGATGGTTTCCTCACATGAGATATTTTCATCAAATAGAAATTTTGTGTTTTGCAGTGTAATGATGTCACATGTATTGGAAGCTATCAGCTTGGAATTTGGAATTTGGACAATGAGAGGCTAAGAAGAATTTGAAGTGTTAAAATTTAAATCTAGGCGAATATGTTGTATTTAATAATATTTATGAAAATGGTGCGAACATATTTTTTCTAGCTTCAGTCTATCTCAAAGCAAGTTAATGCATTTGTTCGGACTATATAATTTAATACTATGCTCTTCAGGATTTTTACTTCCCGTAGTAATCCAGTAAGGCTTTCGATCTATCGACGTCGAAAGGACAAGTTGTTATTTGCTTAAAGGTCCTGAGTTTCTCTATGATATGTATGATTCCAAGCATCCTTTTTTCTTTTTTTTCGATCGATCAGATGGTGTATTGTCACAATTAGTGTATAGTCATGTCAAACATGGAGACATTCCGAACGCACCGTGTGTGTTTCAAATAATTGCTTTCGTTTCCCTATTCCACCTTTCACTCAGATAAATCGTAGAACGTTAGAACGTATATGAATGTCCAGATATTGTTTGGAATTCGGAACCTAGTTCAACAACAGTGTAAGTTTTATAATTATACTTTCATATATTTGGATGAAGATTAATCCGTTTAACGTTACTACACAACAGTTTATTGTGAATATCAGCTCTAGACGTTAATTACATAATTTGCTATAAATATCGATTTTTACGGAATGTTCATCTCACACAGAAACGTACAACTGTTGATTATAATTATATTTACAACTTTCAACAAAGTACTTAAAGTTTTTATGTATTATTTCCGTCTACAAGAGGAAAATAAACAACCGATATTCAGTTGCATAATTCGTATAAATATAGCATGTACGGCAAGCAATTAGTGTCATTTAAATACATCCAGATATAATTATGGAACACATATTCCGTGTATTACAGCAATTCAACTGTATTCTTCCGTGACTATACCGGAACTCGATGTTTGATATTACACAGACACCCATGATATTTGTGTTTATTTATGCAAATTATTGTGTATATAAATATGTTGACATTTTACTTATAACTATGGTAGCTTAAGTGGACTTTAAATACTCGCTATTTTGGACACATAACTTATGATTGTTAATTATTGTATTTTTCAGGTTTTTACCAATTGTTCATCGGCTAATTAAAGTTTATCACGCCACACTGGGTTTTAGATTTAATTGGGCCACGAACTAGGTTATGCTCGCTGAGTCCGGCTCAGTACAGTAAAAACACTTGGTTTCTTACTGTCCCCGTACAGTAAAAACACTAGAACCAGCCTGAGTCCCAGACCTCATTTTGGACCACTGGTAGCACCGTTCCTGCTGCAGGCAACACAGTTACAGGACAACGTTTCTTCCTGTTCCCGGACAGAAGACAACACCGTCACTCAACTACGGTAACACCGTTCCTGTTCCAGGCGACAAAGCTACAACTGGATTAAGCGACGTTTCATCATCATTAATGTTGATCCAACAGTTCTAGATATGCCCGAGGAAGCCATTTCAACAGTTCCGGACACCAGGGTCCGGACACTTACAGAGAAAGGGCAAGAACAATATTCACAGACATGTGACAAATATTGTCAAGACCTAGAATATTTATGGACCATGCTTGACGCCCTGCTACAAGAAGCAGTTGATCCTCCTGCTAACTTAATGGACCAGTTAAGCCTGGGCCAAAACATTGCACAAGCAAACACCAGGTACCAGAAACAACTCAGCTCCTATAAGGACTTCCTGAAATCCAGCAGAATTGAAGACAGCAAACATGAATTGGAAGCCTGTGCAACATTATCAGGCTTCCGGCAACAAAGGATAGATGCCGCCCTGTGTAATCTACAGGAAACAAGTCAAGCTCTGACGCCTAAGAAAACACCAAAGGCACCTAGTAGCAACTCATCGTCCCACAACAGTAAATACAAATCACAAGGTGGGACGTCTACACGTACAGAGGCTTCCAGTCTGGTTAAACGTAAGAAAGCAAAAGCTGAAGCTCTCAAAGCAAGCCTTGCTTTCGCAGAAAAACAGGCAACTTTATCAAAACAGGAAGCCCTGTTAGAAGCAACAGCAGCACAGAAGAGAGCCGAGTTAAAGGCCGACCAGACATTGTTACAAGCACAAAAGGAAGCGGCTATGGCAGAAACAGAGGCTAAGATCCTGGAGGACGATAGTAGTCAAACAGGAGTTGATAGTGAAGACCAGCGAAGTCAACGGCCCATAGATGAAGCAGACCCGCTTCAACGTGTTCAGCAATATGTTGAAGAACACTCCTTCAATATTCCAAATGAGGAGGTACAAAATATCCCGTCAGTAGTATATGGGGCCTCAAGACCACCGGAAATTACGTCAACTCCAACAATAGAATATGGGTCCTACAGACCACAGGAAGTTACATCAACTCCAACAGTAGTATATGGATCACCGGAAGTAACATCTACTCCAGCTTATGCTGGACCAGTTCGTAAATCACAGTCTGTTACATTTCAGCTTAACAGAGATGCAC
>MJUU01015598.1:0-14146 GCA_002080025.1 Modiolus philippinarum | reverse complement strand
AGTAGTTTCAGAGGAGAAGATCTTTGAAAGTGTTTTCCAATAGGGTCCAATGTTAAAACTATGATCCCCGCTGGCAGCCATCTTGGATATAGCACGGATCTGAAAAACTACTTTTTTGCAGGGGACCATCTAAGAACTATTGCGGCCAAGTTTGATTTCAATTGGCCCAGTAGTTTCAGAGGAGAAGATCTTTGAATGAAAAGTTAACGCCGGATGGACGGACGGATGGACGACGGACGGACGACGGACGCAAAATGATGGCAAAAGCTCACCCTGGCATTAGCCAGGTGAGCTAACAAAAAACTCTAAGCAAACTAGAGATTTCGCCAATTGTCAACCAGTTGAACCCTGAATCAATATGGCAAGTGCAAATTTAAGTGTGTGTTGACACAATACAGGTGTTGACACAGTACAAGTTTGGACACAATAATATGCCTCCCCGTTCTCAAAATATATCAAAGGGAAATTCTGAGCCGGAAAATAAATTCTATTGTAAAGTTTCATCCAATTTTAAGTTCTTTGAATTTTCCCGCCTTTTTCAAGTTTCCATGGCAATGGCAACCATTTTGAAAATTCTGAGACCCAAAATCATTTCTATGGGTGCTAGACGTCTTTCTTGTAAAGTTTCATCAATTTCTAGGCAAATTGAAATTTCCTGCCCTTTTTCAGTTTCCATGGCAATGGCGGCCATTTTGAATCAGTGTGCACATCTACTTACTGTAAGTTAGATTCCTTTGAAGTAGTTGGAATTTGTTTGCAAACTTTCTCAAAAACATGAATAGTTGTGTTTTTCATGCTTACGGACAGACGGATGGACGAACGGATGAAAGAATGAACAGACAGACAAAGGTAAAACAATATGCCCCCGACTTTTTGTTGCAGAGGCATAAAAACAATTAGAAGTATTGATTCTTATCTCTGTTTTTAAAAGTCCTGGATACTGCTGAAATATTACTGCTGGATGTGAACCAACATTAAATCAATCAGCACTTGGATATCAACCTAGATGTTCATTGAGTATTCACATTAAGAGATATACCCTATGAAAAATAAGTTGCATGTATTGTTGGTCCAGGCAAACCCCAACTCATTCCAAATTTTTAAAGTTCCATCAACAGGAAGTGCAACAAAAAAAAACATTTACAACACACAACTCATAACAAGAAACAGAATAACAAATTGCATTTAATCCCTTTAGGCAGAGAGGAGAGTTTGTGATGAAAAACATCGGACAGAATGACGGACAAGCATATTCCATTAGACCCCTCACTCCATAAGCTGGGGAATTACATAAGGAAGATCATTTTTCGACATAACTAAAATGTATTGAAGATCTATTCTTTGACTTCAGATTAAGATAAATTCATTATGCATGTAAAACAAGTTAAACTAACAAAATGTTTACAAACAGACAGACAAAGTTATATTTATATGTGCCCAATTAAAAATAAAACCTGAAAAAAAATTAATTTGGCTTTTATGATCCGTAATACTGAAATATATGCATAATATTAAAATTTTTCATGTTCCACAACACTGTCAGTTTTACATATTATACCTGTATTTTTACAATAAATAAATAAACATGTAACTAAATCAAGTATGAAGTTAAAGAGTTTTACATCGCTGATATTGTGAACAAACCAAGTTTTGTGGAAAATATGTATTTCTGGGAATCAAGACCTGTCCCAAGTCAGGAATATGTTGGTCATTGGCTTGTCCTTGTCTTCTTATGAAATTTTAGTTTCTTGATATTCAGGCTATTGGATGTGGTTTGTTTATTTTGTTTTTTACCTTTTTGGGGGCCATTTAGGGCTTGCTATATGGTGTGAGGTTCCTCACTGTGTTGAAGATCATAGGGTGACCCCTAGATGCTTTGTTTTGGGCTGTTTTAACCTGGATATGGGATGTTGTCTCCTTGAAATTTACCCCATTTCCTTTCTTTTTCATATTTATGACAATTTGGTTTGTAAGTCTTAACATGTGATATGTAGAAATCCTAAAGTGCCCCCTTAATGGTAAATTCTTGTTTACTGTCATAGATCTTTTTTTTTTATCAATTGCAAATGCGAATACATTTAAAAGCCTCCGAGTTTCCGGTTGTAAACAATCAAGTTCTCATGTTTTTTTATGGCATTTTGGTACAAAACTACTGATCACTAAAACATCAATCTTATTCTTTTTCTTCTGTGTTTAAAAAATTTGGAGAGTCAAAGCATTATTACAATGATTGCACTGTGTACAATGTACTTATGAAAGACTGAAGATTTTTGTACATGAACTTCCTATTTGAACATGGTGTGTGTCATACTTAATGAGCCCCCCTTTTTAAATTCTGTCAGTGCAGATTATTGCATGATTGTGTCGCGTTGTGAAATATTTTAGACCTGTGATGCTGATTAGCCCTAAAGGTGTTTAGGACTCTTAATGTTCCTTATTAACCCAAGTCCTTGTGTAAGGACCTGTGATGTTCTTTATTACCCCTCAGTGTTTGTGTAAAGGACTTGTGATTTTCTTGATAGGCCCTTTTGCTTGGTTTTATATTTAGGACCTGTGATATTCTTAATTAGCCCTAGTTTGGCATAATAATTTGGGACCTGTGCACTTAACCTCAGAGTACAAAATATAGTACCCGTGATCAGGTGATGTTCTTGATTAGCCCTGTCTTTGTCAAATTACCTGTGATATTCTTAATTAACCCAACTCTTCGCACAATCACCTGTTATGTTCTTGATTAGCACTTTTGCTTTGTGTTATATAAAGAACTTGTGATGTTCTTGATTATCCCCATGTCTTTGTGTTATATAAAAAACCTGTGATGTTCTTGATTATCCCCATGTCTTTGTGTTATATAAAGAACCTGTGATGTTCTTAATTATCACAATGTCTTTGTGTTATGATCTGTGACATTCTTGATTAATAGCCCTTCTGCTTTTAATTCCATGTTAGTGATATTTAGGACCTGTGATGTTCTAGATTAGTTTTTGTGTTTGTGTAAGGACCTGCGATGTTCTCAGTTGTTAAATATTTCAAATTGATGTTTGTGATATTTAGGACCTGTGATGTTCTAGATTAGTTTTAGTGTTTGTGTAAGGACCTGCAATGTTCTCAGTTGTTAAATATTTCAGACTTGTGATGTTCTTTATTTGTCCTTTGCTTCATGTGATATTAAGGACCTGTGATGTTCTTGATAACTGTAGTTTTTAGTGTTTGTGTAAGGACTTGCAATGTTCTCATTTAGCTCTTTTGCTCAGATCTGTAATGTTCTTGATTAATCCTAATCAAAACTTTGTGATGTTGCATAAGCTTTGCCTGCAGATAATTTAGCTTGACCATGTGCAGAAATTTATATAAGCCAATTTGAATGGATACAGCTTTGCATTGATTTCAAATTTGACAATCACAACTTCAAGAAGCTTTCAATACTGAACTGCATGATAACAAACTCCATAAAAATTGACCATTCAAATAATTTCATCAATGGGAGACAACCTATGGTCCTTATACATACAATGTACATGTAAATGATTGCACATGTAATACAATGACATATAAATCTATATAATAATAAAATATTGTACATTTACTATGAAACATCCATAGTTTTATCTGTTTGGTTCTCAGAGGCAGTCTGTTCACCATCTGCTGGTGAAGCTAAAATAGCACTATCTGTTTCCAGCATTGTTTCAGGAATTAGTTTAGTTGGTTGTGCCAATGAATCTGATTGGCTAGGTTGTGTTAGTGTATCTGATTGGCCATCACCTTCATCAATTCTTGGATTTAGTTCTTGCTGATTGGATGAACTACTCACAATGTCTCCTTCTTCCTCAATTACGAAATCACTTTTTATTTCACTTTCATCTTCAACTTCTTTCAAAAGTTTAGAATTTTCAGTATCCATTATATCTCCTTCAGCAGCAGAAGGTGTATCTTTCACATAATCACAGCTATCCTTCCCAGAATTCATTGTTACTGATTCAGATGTGTCTATTTCAGCCTCTGTTTTTACAGTGTCATTGTCACAACCTTCACTTGTTGCCATGGGAACATCGCTTTGAACTTTCTCAGTTCCTGAATCAAACACAGAGTCTGACATTGAAGAAACAGACGGTACATGTGACAACATTTCACTGCTACACTGACTTGATCTTAACTTTTCTTCACTATCAATTCTTTCCATCTGAAATAAGATAGAATCCTGTAATTTCAAAAGCATGTAAGATTAAAACAATCTAACAAAAGGGGAAGTGTGAGACAAGTGAATCTTAGATACCCAAGGGTAAGATTTCTAGTCTTGGATGAAGCTGGCTGAGTCCAGGATGATTGATATCTTACCCAAGGGTGTCTGAAATTCTCTTGTCTTGCACTTTCACTGGTGTTTTATTTTATTTCTCACTATATTCTCGCTAAAATATACTAAAATCCACACAGAAATATCATCCCGATTGGCCTGTTTACACACGGAGTTACGTCCCTGTTACTAACATCATAATATCTGGAATGTTTACCTGAGTGCAACATATTTTAAAAGATGTTTTTCTCATAATTTACCAGTGAAGTATTAATTTAAATGATATAACAATTTTATAATATGTAGATTTAATCCACTAATGTTCACCAATGATAATTAATTGAGCAAAGAATTCCTAATTTTAATTGAAATGTTTTACCGGGAAAAGACGTGTGTGAGCTGTCTTGAGCCGTGGGGTACACGACAAGGAAATCTCATACCACTAAAGACAGGAACTGTTGCATCTAAAAAGTGTGGACCCAAATTGATGTCTCGCCTGTCCCTACTTGGTTGCAAAACAGATGTGAAAAATCTAACTGACTAATTCAGAAAACTTAACATGTTGACTGACAAAGCAATATAGCAAACTGTTATATATAACCGAAAACCAAAATGCAAAATATCAGTGACCTACCACTGATATAGATACTAGAGAACCAAACATGTTCACTAGACCCTGAAAATGAGGTTAAGGGCTAAAGCCAAATAGCAGGATGTCATGTTCCATCTAAGACAAACCCACATACCCAATATTATTGACCATATATTAATAGATACTTGAAAACTCAACATGTCCACTGAACCATGAAAATGAGGTCACAGACAAAAGCCATATAGCAGACTGTCATGTACTACCTTGGACCAACCTATATATCAAATATCATTTACCTATCACTTATAGTTACTGAGAAACTAAACTAAGCACAAAAACTTTACATGTTCGTTGGACCGTGAAATTGAGGTCACAGACAAAAGCTATATGCCAGACTGACATGTACTACTCAAGACCAACCTATATACCAAATATCATTGACCTACCACTTATAGTTACTGAGAAAATGACCTATTCACAAAATCTTAACATGCTCACTAGAGCGTGATATTAAGGTGAAGGACAAAAGTCTTATGCCAGACTGACATGCACTACTCAAGACCAACCTATATACCAAATATCATTGACCTACCACTTACAGTTATTGAGATATGGATCTAATCAGAGAAACTTAACATGGTCACTAGACTGTGAAATTGAGGTTAAGGACAAAAGTCATATGCCAGACTGACATGTACTACTCAAGACCAACCTACATACCAAATATTATTGACCTACCAGGTATAGTTAATGAGAAATGGACTTAATCATAGAAAATTAACGTGGTCACTAGACCATGAAATCGAGGTCAAGGACAAAAGTCATATGCCAGACTGACATGTACTACTCAAGACCAACCTAAGTACCAAATATCATTGACCTACCACTTACAGTTATTGAGATATGGATCTAATCAGAGAAATTTAACGTGGTCACTAGACCATGATATTGAGGTCGAGGACAAAAGTCGTATGCCAGACTGACATGTACTACTCAAGACCAACCTAAGTACCAAATATCATTGACCTACCACTTACAGTGATTGAGGTATGGATCTAATCAGAGAAACTTAACGTGGTCACTAGACCGTGAAATTGAGGTCAATGACAAAAGTCATATGCCAGACTGACATGTACCACTCAAGACCAACCTATATATCATACTGTATATCATTGACCTACCACTTGCAGTTATTGAGATATGGATCTAATCAGAGAAACTTAACGTGGTCACTGGACCGTGCAATAGAGGTCAAGGTTACATGAATATATGTCCGTCAGGTAGCACTTGATTAGTACTACCACTGGACCAAATATGATGTTCCTACATCAAATGGTTTTCAAAATATCCTGTATATAGTAAAAGTTAACGCCGTTGCCGCCGCCATCGCCGTCATACTTTGGACGCCTATGTCTCGCTTTCCGCGACTTTCAACAATTCAAACAATTATTCAAAATAATAAAACTTGTAATTCAGATATATTCCAGTAACCATATGCATTGGAGGTCTTAACATTTTGCCTGTAGAAAAAATGCAGTGTAACTGCTAATCAATTTTTGAAGATCGCAGTTATGCAATTATGTATATCATGTTTTTTTTCACACCTGAGTTTAGTTTTTGCTATGTTCATGGGTGACAATCTTAAACAAAATTAAGTGTCTGACTAAATTTCACTGCCCATTTCAACACATTGGATAAACCAGTAAAACACAAATTTTAAACAAAGCATAATCTTACTGCCCACTGTCACACCGAAATTATGCCACAATACAAAACAGAGATGAAATTGTGATTGATAGAAAAAAGCGGAAATCCATTACACTGGAAGTAAGTATAAAGTAAGAGAAACAAATATAATGGAGCAGCTTGCAGGCATAACTTTCATCACTGAAAATAACAATAATAATAATAGTAATGGTACCCGCCACGTTTCACAAAATTTCAAAGTTAAAAGGGGCATAACTCCAGAACCCTATGTACCCCTAAACCCAAAATAACACTTGGCCTGTGTTTAGTGGTAAACAACTTACATACCAAGTTTGAAGACAGTATCTTATTTCATTCACAAGTTATCAGTCGGAAACCCTAAAATTTACAAAATTTCAAAGTTTCAAGGGGCATAACTTCCAGAACCCCTTGGACCTCTAAACCCAAAATCAAACTTGACCTGAGTTTCATATTAAACAACTTACATACCAAGTTTGAAGACCTTATGTTATTTCGTTCACAAGTTATCACTTGGAAACCTTTGGGGGATGGACGGAAAGACGGACAGAAACACGACTGAGGGTATCACATAATACCTCGCCACTATGTGTGACGGGGCATAAAAAACAGGTATATGATAGTTGCTTAAATATCAGGCATTGTTATAATATCTTGAATCACAATGGAGAGTGATATTGCCTGAAACACTGACATCATTATCAATGTTATAGTATATAGAAAATATTAGGCTGTCGACTAGTGTGCTCTTTATCTTCTGAGTCAATACATAAACAAGAATATGTGTCTGACGGACACAATGCCCCGCCTTGCACTTATTTTGAACAATGCTATATTTCATGATCATACAAGCATGAATTTGGTAGCCGGGATAAATTTTTATTAGGATTTTTGTTAAATTATACCCTAATGTGTATTTATATAAAGTTTCATGATAATAGCATACATCCTTCACAGAAAAAAAAACTTCAACCTAAGGGTAAACCTCATACTACCCCCNCCCCCCTTTTATCTAAGATCGGTGAAGCATGAAGTCGGTAGCCAGGATAAATTTTCATTATGATTGTTGTTTAATTATAACCTAACATGTATTTATACAAAGTTTCATGATGATAGCATAGATCCTTCACAGAAAAAAAACTTCAACCGAAGGGTTTAAACCTCATACTACCCCCTTTTTCCATGATCAGTGAAGCATGAAGTTGGTAGCATGGGTAAATTTTTATTATGATTTTTGTTTATTCATACAATAATGTGTATTTATATCAAGTTTCATGGTAATAGCATACATCCTTCACAGAAAAAAAAACTTCAACTTAAGGGTAAACCTCATACTTCCCCCCTTTTATCCAAGATCAGTGAAGCATGAAGTTGGTAGCCGGGATAAATTTTTATTATGATTTTTGTTGAATTATACCCTAATGTGTATTTATACAAAGTTTCATGATGATAACATACATCCTTCACAGGAAAAAACTTTAACCTAAGGGTAAACCTCATATTACCCCCCTTTTTTTTCATGATCAGTGAAGCATGAAGTTAGTAGCCAGGATACATTTTTATTATGATTTTTGTTTAATTATATCCTAATGTGTATTTATACAAAGTTTTGTGATAATAGCATACATCCTTCACAGAAAAAAATTTTCAACCTAAGGGTAAACCTAACTTGGAACAGATGGAAGGACGGACGGACCCGAACACTATATGCCCCCCTACTATTGTAGGTGGGGCATTAAAATGAGCTTTTTTTCTAAGAATTTTATCAAGATTGTTATTTTCCCTATTTTAGCTGGATAATTTCAAACATTCAGTGAATTAATTTCTTTAAGAGATTTGGACTCTATAACAAAACACATTAGGCTATATACTAGTGCCATGATTATTTTGTTTTTACTCTATTTGAAATTTTGGAACAATTTTGTGGGTAAGTGAACCTAGTCCTTTGGTAGCTATATGTAAAAAATGTTAACTGTATTAGGATGTTGACATAAAACTCCAATATTGGCATTTAATATAAAACTCCTGCTGTACGGAAGTACATCACTATATGTACAATTGTATCTCTATTTTAAAATGCAATCAATTTCATTTGCACTTAATTTTCTAGTTTAAGAATAAGAGCAATGTATTTTTTATGTTTCAATGTCAAAATCATTCTAAAATCTCAAATTTTCTTGACGAAATTTCATAAAAGTTTCATTCAGAGTTTCTTTTAATTCTTAATTTCCGAGCAATTTTCATTTACACTGCAAAGGTTGTTATTTTGTTATTTTTGATGATTAGATTTTTTGATTCATTTAAGAGGGATTGAAGGAAATTTTCGGAGAAGGGATTTTATCCAATAAGAAGACCAGATATACCCTTAATGGAATATGAGTTTGCATTGTGTTTTTGGGACTCAGGAATAAAATTTGATTTTCTTAGGAATTGCAGATTGAATTTTTTTTCTCAGGATTTCGAGATAGGACCACCTACTATCCATCCTCATAAAGAGTATCTGCATAAAATAAAGAATGTACAGTTACCTCCCTATCTATTTCTGCTATTTCTTCATTCATCGTCTGCTCAATATTTTCTGCCAGGTCTTTAAACAATTGTAAATTTTCATTTGTCTCATTTACAACTTCTGGATTTATAACACTGTATCCTGGTCCAAGTTTCTGGTACCCTACATCTTGTGTCTGCACTGGAGGTAAGTCTACCATGATTTCTTCAGATTCTTCGCTGATGGATTCTTCATGTCTGTCAGGATCACAGAGATTCTGGAAAATAAGTAAATTTCACTTCTTTATTTGAAATTTCTTATTTTGCAATGCATATGTACTAACGAGTAAGAAAAGACCCTATCAGAGCTTTGGAATTAGGATTTACCTGACCACTTTTCAAGATATAAAAGTATAAAAAACGTCACGTTATATATCCTGAAACGTCATGAAATTATGTTGTTTGAAGTAAAGTCTTGGTCACATGTGGCAGACATGTTAGTGATGTGGGTACACAAAAAACAACTGGTGAATCTAAATGCCAGAACTTGGAAAAAAGAAGGGAAACGGGGGATGTGTCAAAGAGACAACGACCCAAATGGGAGTAATAACAACTCAAAGCCACCATAAGATCTTCAATGAACGGTGAGAAAACCCCACACCAAACGGTAGGTCGGAGTCGGCCCCTGAATAAAGAGTAGTCAAGTTCAGCAAAATAAACATCATCCTAGACTCCTAGATATGGTCTATTGTATATCACCAGAGATACACTTAAATTATGCAATTTCAGTACAATAAATAAATCCATTGTGAGTTTATTATTCATGAAATTACACAACAAAAGTTAATATCTAGTGATACACAAATCTTCAAAGTTGTAAAACACCTTCCATACATCATTCCTGTAAAGGTTGGTTGAATTTGCTTCAGTGGTTTCAGAGGAGAAGATGAAAATGTGAATTTCCCATAGGGCCAATGTTAAACTATGTTCCGTGCTGGCGGCCATGTTTTTTATCGGATCCGAAAGAAATGAGCAATCCTTGTTAAGGACCTTTAGTACATCATTCCTGTAAAGTTTGGTTGCATTTGCTTTAGTGGTTTCAGAGCAGAAGAAGAAAATGTGAATTTTTCCATAGGGTCCAATGTTAAACCATGTTCCGTGCTGGCGGCCATGTTATTTATCGGATCGGAACGAAATGAGCAATCATTGTTAAGGACCTTGAGTACATCATACCTGTAAAGTTGAGATGAATTTGCTTCAGTGGTTTCAGAGCAGACGATGAAAATGTGATTTTTCCCATAGGATCCAATGTAAAACCTAAATTCTGCGCTGGCGGCCATGTTTTTCGTCAGATCAGACGGAAATAAGCAATCATTGTTAAGGACCTTAAGTATATCATTCATCTTAAATTTGGTTGCATTTGCTTCAGTGGTTTCAGAGTAGAAGATGAAAATGTGATTTTCCCATAGGGTCCAATGTTAAACCATGTTCCGTGCTGGCGGCCATGTTTTTAGCTGGATCAGTACAAAATGAGCAATCATTGTTAAGGACCTTAAGTACATCATTCCTGTAAAGTTTGGTTGAATTTGCTTCAGTGGTTTCAGAGCAGAAGATGAAAATGTGATTTTTCCCATAGGGTCAAATGTTAAACCTAAGTTCCACGCTGGCGGCCATGTTTTTTGTCGGATCGGAACAAAATGAGCAATCATTGTTAAGGACCTTTAGTACATCATTCCTGTAAAGTTTGTTGAATTTGCTTCAGTGGTTTCAGAGGGGTAGATGAAAACGTAATTTTCCCATAGGGTCCTATGTTAAACGATGTTCTGTGCTGGCAGCCATGTTTTTCGTCGGATCAGAACTAAATGAGCCATCTTTGTTAAGGACCTTTAGTACATCATTCCTGTAAAGTTTGGTTCAATTTGCTTCAGCCTTTTCAGAGCAAAAGATGAAAATGTGATTTTTCCCATAGGGTCCAATGTTAAACATAAGTTCCGCGCTGGCGGCCATGTTTTTTGTCGGATCGGAATGAAATGAGCAATCTTTGTAAAGGACCTTCCATACATCATTCCTGTAAAGTTTGGTTGAATTTGCTTCAGTGGATTCAGAGGAGAAGATGAATATGTGAAAAGTTTAACGGACGGATGACGGACGGACGATGGACGCCAAGTGATGGCAATAGCTCACACTGACCCTTCTGGTCAGGTGAGCTAAAAATATAAGGGATAAACAACAGATCCTTTGAATTTTTCACTCATGGAATAAAATATATTCCATTCAAACAATCACCATTTGTATAATGAATACCAATTTAGGCAATAATTTTCAAAATGAAAAATACCATTATATTTTTGTGATGGCGACTAGTTATACCTGAAGTTTTGGACTTGCTGTTGATAATTTTGTGATGGCGACTATTTGTAAATGTAGTTTTCTGACTTGGTGGTGGTGGTTTTAGTGATGGTAATTAGTTAGTAATACCTGAAGTTTTCGGACTTGGTGGTGATGGTGACAGTTATACCTGAAGTTTTCAGACTTGGTGGTGATGGTTTTAGTGATGGTGACTTGTTAGTAATACCTGAAGTTTTCGGACTTGGTGGTGATGGTGACTTAGTTATACCTGAAGTTTTCGCACTTTGTGGTGATGGTTTTTGTGATGGTGACTAGTTAGTAATACCTGAAGTTTTCGGACTTGGTGGTGATGGTTTTTGCAATGGTGACTGGTAAGTAATACCTGAAGTTTTCGGACTTGGTGGTGATGGTTTTTGTGATGGTGACTAGTTAGTAATACCTGAAGTTTTCGGACTTGGTGGTGGTGGTTTTTGTGATGTTGACTAGTTATTAATACCTGAAGTTTTCGGACTTGGTGGTGGTGGTTTTTGTGATGGTGACTAGTTGGTTCTGGGATGTCTCCAGGCATCTTTTCAATATCTGCTGAACGTAGTGAATGACCTTGACCTGCAAACGCTTGCAATCTTGGACTATGTCGACCGACAGCTCCACTACTACCAAATCTTGTGTCTGAAAGTTTGCCTGATGCTACCATCTCTTTGACTTTTTCTTCGATTCTTGGTTCAACAGCAAAATGCCCATGTGGTTCTAAGCACAGTTCTAACCTATCTTCTTGACTATTGTATCTAAAAACCTGAACAGAAAAAATATACCAAGTTCTGAGTTAACAACTTATCATAAATACATGTATGTTGAAATCACAAAATGTTCATCCCAAATGACATACATGTACATATACAGATCTTGGACAAAAGTATTCGCACGCTACATTTTTTCCCCTATATATTTCATAGAAATCCACATTTTTAAAAAAATTATTGTGAAGTCAATTCTGGTCCGATTTTAATGAGTTTTTTTACCAATAACCTCAGAATGTTATTGTTTATTTCAGTGTTAATTTCTTGAAAAGCATTTCCAAAAATCACCAATTTAAACAGAAAGTCAAATTATGACATCACAGTTTTACCTACATAAATCAGGAAAAATCACTGCAAATTTTTAGTATTATGTTTAAATAATTTATTCTTTAAAAATACAAGTCAGAATATTATGCCCAAATAAACAATTAAACTGCACAACATTCCAAGTTTAATGGGGAAAATTTCATTAAAATCATTTAAGAAAAGGCTTCACAATAATTTTTTGAAAAAATGTAGTTTTACTTGAAATATATAGCAAAAAATCTTAGTGTGCAAATACTTTTGTCCAAGATCTGTACATGACATTGTATTATATATATATATATATATATAATTTGTAATAATTTAATCTAATCACCCTGTAAGTGCCCCAAAGGTGTATTTCAAAAAGTTTTTGTATGTAACAAACTTCAACATGAAAATTCTTAACCAGATGTAAAAGAACTTTAAGCAAAGTCGGTGAGTTCAGTCCAAACTTTATTTTTAGTGATCCTTAAAGGACCTGTTTTTAAAGATTTGATTGCTCTGGGCAGTGGGCAATCACTATACAAATCAAATACAGTATTTACTTCATACACTTACTGTTTTAGTCCAAGATAAACTTTGGGGACTTAATTTCAGACCAGTGGGATAATTTAAAACTACTCATTTAGTACCCAAATTATAGTTCTGTATTTCAAGTGTTTTAATTCAATCTGCACTGAAGACATAAGTTGTCGAAATAGCCACCTGCAAAAATTAAATTCATAATAGCTTCTTAATTGCTTCGTCTTTGCTACCAATGGTAAATGAAGCGACCAGTCAGGTGATGAATTTTTATTTAGTGAGCCTCTGAGTGTCTTCGAACATCAAATTTATCTCTTTGCTTAAACTAGCAATGCCTTTCTTTCTAAGCCTTGCATACATAGTCCAATGCTAATCAAAATTAAATTAGATGATTCAGCTCAAACCGATTCTACAGGCTGTCTTGAACTTACTTTGAGGCATGAGCAAAGCTCATTGTTGAAGGCCTAATGGTGACTTCAAGATAAAGAACAACAACCAAAGGCTCCCAGGAGCCTGTATCGCTCACCTGGCTTTCAGTTGACACAATCAAGGTAACATTGCAAGTTATACAGTTGATCTTTAGTTTCTCAAACTTTAGTAGCTCAAACACCTCCAATATTTTGAACTGTTTTTAAAGTCTGATCATGTTTTACTATATTTCTTTGTTGGGCTGTTTTGACAAAAAAAGTTCTTGCTAAGGACCACTTTCAAACCAGTTTTGAAGCTGAGACGTCATTTTGAAAATGGCAGTCAACGAACAATTTTCAACACCGGTTTTGAAGTCGCAACATCAATATCTATTTGGACACCAAATTTCATTGAAATCGGACAATGTTGAATTTTTCCACCTTTTTTGGCGGCCATTTTGAAAATGGCGGTCAACGAACAATTTTCAACACTTGTTTTAAAAGTCGCAACATCAATATCCTTTTGGAAACCAAATTTGATTGAAATAGGACAATGTTGAATTTTCCCGCCTTTTTTGGTGGCCATTTTAAAAATAGTCGTCAACTAACAATTTTCAACACGGGTTTTGAAGTCGCAACATCAATATCTATTTGGAAACAAAATTTCGTT
>MJUU01015597.1:0-27887 GCA_002080025.1 Modiolus philippinarum | reverse complement strand
AGCATATATCAGATATTACTGACTTACCATTACGAGTTACCGAGAAACGGACATAATCATTAAACGTAACATGTTCATCACTATAGACCATGAAATTGAGACCAAAGACGAAAGCCTATGACAAACTGTCATGCAATTCCTAAGACCAACCTACATATCAAACATCATTGCCCTGGTCACTTAAAAGTTATTGAGAAACTGATCTAATAAGGTTCACTAGACCATGAAATTGAGTTCAATTTCAAAAGCCATGTGGCGGGCAGTCGTGTACTAATCAAGAGCAATCTATATACCAATTTGTTTTGCCCTACCACATACAGTTATTGCAAAACTTGTATATTTAAGAAAATAACCATGTTCACTAGACAATAAAATGAGGTTCAGATCTACGGTCATATGTCAAACAGTTAAGTACTATTGAAGAGCAACCTACATACCAAATATTATTGCTATACCACTCGCAGTTAATGAGAAACAGATATATTAGCATCATAAAAACTTAACCATTAGGGACCGACCACTTAACCTGAAGAAGGGTTATGGTTTTTTTTCTGGACAGAAAATTTTTTTCACGTGTATCAACAAAATATTTTTTTTCAAAATTAACATTATTTTTGGGGGCAGAAAGCCTCCTTCAGAAAATTTTCTTTAATCATTTTGGCAGCCAAAATATTTTTTTCACATAAAATCAGCTCCAAAATATCTTCATGCCCCGCCCACGAATGTGGAAGGGGCATATAGTGTTACCCTTGTCCGTCCTTCCGTTAAAGTTTTGCGTTAAGGTACATTTCTCGGAAACTGCAAGGTATAGAACAATTATAGTAGGCCAGTAGGTAGATCTTTGATAGTTCGACATAGTTCACTAGGCAGTTAGACTATTTGACCTAAATTTCATGGTTGAGTGACTCTGGTTAAGTTTTACATGTAAGTCCATTTCTGAACAACTACACATTATAAGACAATGATGTCTCATCAAATTAATTGCCTTGACGAGTTCTACCCATATTATTGACAATAAGGTGGTTTTGACCTACATTTGACGCTTCAGTGACTTTGGTTAAGTTTTGCGTCAAGGTCCATTTCTCAACAACAACATTTTAAGACATTGATGTTTCATCAAATTAATTGTCTTGATGAGTACTACACAAATCATTGACATTTAGGTGGCTTTGACCTACATTTTACGCTTCAATGACTTTGGTTAAGTTTTGGGCTAAGGTCCATTTCTCAACAACTACACATTATAGGACAATGATGTTTCATCAAATTAATTGCCTTGATGAGTACTACCCAAGTCATTCACAATTAAGTGTCTTTGACCTACATTTTATGCTTCAGTGACTTTGGTTAACTTATGCATTTACGATTGTTTCTCAATGACTATGTATTGTAGCATCATGATATTTCACTGTAACATTCATCTATAGGAGAACTACCCGTTTCACCAAACATTGTTTGTCCATGACCTACATTTTATGCTCGAATGACTTCCGTTAAATTTTTTGGTTTAGGTCCACTTCTAAGCAACTACATACAATATTCCATCACAATTCACTGACAGAGGATTTATTTTATGCCCAATTGACTTGGGTTATCTTTTGTAAATGGCGGGGCATCCTTGTATTACAGACACAATCCCTAGTTTTAGAAAAAAAACATAGCCCCTCCTTCAAGTTAAATTGTTTGTCCCTTAGACCATGATATCGGTGAGCTCAAGGTCAATAGCCATATTGCATACTGTCATGCATATGCATGTATTTACCAATACCAAGCTATGTAAATAATATTACTGATTAACAACATGTAGTTATTGATAGCCAGGCATTATAACAGTAACTAAACCTGGACAATGAGCCTTGAAATCGAGGTCAAGGTCAAAATGGTAGACTGTCATGTGCTTACCAAAACCATGCTTTATACTAAATATCATTCACAAACCACTTGCAGTTATTGAGAGTCAGACCTAATTATAATAAACTGAACCTGGGCAATGCTGTGAAAATGAGATCAATATCAAAGCAATATGTCTGACTGTCAATTTATAACAAAGACCAAGCTTTATACCAAATATCATTGACCTATCACTCACAGTTACAGAGAAACGGACCTAATCACAAAAAAATTAACCTGGGCATTGGACAGTGAAATTGAGGTCAATGTCAAAAGCCATCTGACAGACTGTCATGTACTAAACGAGACGAAGCCATATACCAATTATCATTGGCCTACCGCTTGTATTTATTGAGAAACAGACGTAATCACAAATACTTAACTCTAAAAGGCACTGGGCCGTGAAATTGAGGTCAATGTCAAAAGCCATATTGCAGACTCTCGTGTACTTAACAAGACGAAGCTAAATACGAATTATCACTGGCCAAAAAAAAACTATCATTTATTGAGGAACAGACCTAATCATTTGAGGAACAGACCTAATCATAAAAACTTAATCTGGGCACTAGAGCATATATCATTTACCCACCACTAACTTGTAGTTATTGGGAAACAGAACAACATGTGTCCACAAAAACTTAAACCTGGGTACTGGACCTCAATATGCCCAATTAAAATAAAGATAAGATTGCTCAACAGCTTGGTTGTATCAGTAGTGAAACATGGAAACCACATACGGAGACCAAAAAAAAATGGACATTTTCAAAACAGGTGCCTGAGGCATAAAATTAGAGTTAGATGGAAAGAGAACAAGTGTGGACTCTAATAGATGTCTTGCCCGTTCATGATTGGTCGCTAAAACTAATGAGAACAATCAAACTGACCTAATCAGAAAAAAACATGCTCACTATAGACTATGAAATTGAGGGCATAGACTTAAGTCATATGATCAACTGTTATAAACTATCGGAGAACAACCCACATACCAAATATCATCGTTCTACAACTAATAGATACTAAGAATCTAGACCGTGAAATCTAGGTCACAGAAAAAATAGCATTGGCTTACCATGAATAGTTGCAGAGAAACTGACCTAATCAGAGACATTAACATGCTCATTAGACCAAGAAAAAAGATTGAGATCTATATATCCATATGGTACTACTTAATAGCAACCTATGTAACACATATTAACATTATATTGCCCTACCACCTACCGTTATTCAGAATCAAATCTAATATGAAAAACTTAACCGTGTTAACTAGGCCATGAAATTTAGGTTAATTTCAAAAGCCATGTGTTAGGCTGTCATGTACTAACGAAGACTCAGTTTTATACCAAATATCACTGCCTTACGAAATAGAAATTGAGAAACTGGTCTTATCAGAAAACACTTAATCAGGTTCACTCGACCATGAAATTGAGCTCAAGGTCATCAAAAGTGTCGTATACTAACAATGGCAAGTTCTATCCCAAATGTCATTGATTTACCACTTGTACTTATTGAGAATCGGAACTTAATTTCGCCATCTGGCTATATACTAAATATCATTGACTAACCACTTGTAGTTATTGAGAAAAAAAAACATGATAATGGACAGTGAAATTCAGTCAAGGTCAAAAGCCATATCGCGGATTGCCTTTTGTACTTACCAAAAGCAAGCTATATTGACTAACCACTTGTAGTAATAGAGAATCAGACCTTATAACAAAATACTTAACATGGCCACCGAGCCATGAAATTGAGGTCTTGGTCAAAAGCTGCATGACAGACTGTTATGTACTAACCAAGACCAAGCTATATTCCAAATATCACCGACTTATCGCTGGTAGTTATTGCGGAACAGACTAAAGCAAAACAACTTATCCTTGGCACTGACTTCCGGTGAAGGATGGCGTGAAAATTTACAAGGGCATAAATGAGCTTTTATGCGTGATAATCTCATTTAAAGGAAGGAAATTCCATGTTAACATGGCAAATAGGTGAAGTAAGAGCCCACTTGCTTATTGTTTATATATATAACTTGATGAACAAACAGGAAAATGTCACAAAACCGTTATCTTACCCCAACGATTAACCAAGATGGCGGACAAACAAGGAAAAGAGTGGGTAGACCGCCAGGTTCAAAAAGTAATTCAAGAAATAACTCTTCATCTAGACCAAACTGCCCTGTTACTACAGAAATAAAACAAAACATGACTTTACAGAAAGGTACGGAAGTCCGTTAGTGCCAGGTGGTGTTTTATTTTTATCTCGTTATAACGACTTAGTATCTCGTTATAACGACATAGTATCTCGTTATAACGACTTAGTATCTCGTTATAACGACTTAGTTAGCTCGTTGTAACGACTTAGTATCTCGTTATACGACTTAGTATCTCGTTATAACGACTTAGCTAACTCGTTATAACGACTTAGTATCTCGTTATAACGACTTAGCTAAGTAACCAATAGAACGAGTGCCTTTGTTATTGAACAGATAATAAGACCACAAGAAACAAACAATAGGCTATCAAGAACCTCTATCGCTCACCTGGAACCTGTTGCATAAACATTCGTTAAACTATTTTTTACAACAAACAGAAATATACGACAGAACCCAAACCTGTCAGACAGAGTTTCTAAAGGGTCCCATACAAGCACTAGTTGCAGACTTAACCACAAATTTTCAAAAAGACCCATCGGAGGACCTTTGTGGCTAAGTTAAGATCCAAGTAGTTTCAGAGGAACAGATCTTTGAAACTGTTCCCATAGGTTCCATATTAAACTGTGTTTCCCGCTGGAAGCCATTTTGAATTTAGTGTGAACCTGAAAAACACCATTTTTGTAAGGGACCATATAAGGACTATTATGACCAAGTTTGGTTCCAATTGGCCCAGTAATTTTAGAGAAGATCTTTGAATGTGTTTTTGTATAAGGCTCAGTGTTACGCTATGATACCCGCTGCATGACAGCCATTTTGGTTAAGGTACACTGTTTTAAAGGGACCATCTTACGACTATTGTGACAAAGTTTGGTTCCAAGTGGCCAAGTAATTTCATAGAAGATCTTTAAGTGACATTTCATCCCGGATTATTTATTCAAATTATTACCAAAAAGCATACTTTCATTGTTGAAGGCCTCATGGTGACTTCAAAATGAAGAACAACAATAAAAGCGTTGTTCCTCTGCTTGTTTTTTACCATGTATTTGTAGAGACTTTGTCTCATGTGCATTTACTCAATATCCTTCTATTCACCATTTCTAGTCTTTAATTTTTGAGGCATAGACTGATAGCCCTTTTTTCTGATTTTTTTCTTCTTTTATTTCCTACAGGTGATGTGTAAATTGATGAAACATGTGCCAAGTCACCGTGATTAAGAATCCAAAAAAGTCATACGGGATTTCTTGTTCTTTGTTTACCAAAAATTGCGACTTAGCCAATGGAACAAAACTTGGCCACAAGTTTCTATTCTGATAGTTAGCGAAAATTTTAGTAGAAGATCATAGGCTAAAATCTCATATTTTCATATCCTTGAAAAAATTGTTGACGGACGGACAGACGGACAATGCCATACAAATAACAGCATGTAAATCTTTGGTGATTAAGAAGAAAATTTTATTTTTAGCTCACCTGGCTATGCCAGGGTGAGCTATTGCCATCACTTGGCGTCCGTCGTCCGTCCGTCGTTAGCTCACTTTCAAAAATCTTCTCCTCTAAAACCACTGGGTCAAATGGAAGCAAACTTTAAATTAATCATTACTAGGGTATCTAGTTTCAAATTTATTATTTTGTATGTCTTAAGTCAAACAACATGGCTGCCGTTACTAAAAATAGAACATAGGGGTAAATTACAGTTTTTGGCAAATAACTCAAAAACCGTTACAGATATAAAAAATCTGACGAGGTAAAAGTGATCAGCATGAGAAGATCTACCCATGCTGAAATTTTTAAGAAAATCTGATGACCCGTCTAAGAGTTATTGCCCTTTTCCGTAAAATTTTCATTTTTTTATATTTTTTATTAAAAAAACTATAACAGATAGGGGTTAAGTTTAAATTGCAAAAATGTTCAGCATGTTAAGACCTACCCACATGGATATTTTGAAGAAAATCCAAGTACCTATATATGAGTTGTGGCCCTTTATTGGTCAAATTTTTCGTGATTTTTTACTTTTTGTCCTATATTTCAAAAACGCTTTGAGATAGAGGTCAAGTTTTAATTGCAAAAATGTTCAGCATGTTAAGGACTATATTTTATTCAACATGTTCAAGTTTTCTTACCGCTTCCAAGATGGCCGCCAGCGGGGAACTTAGTTTACCGTTTGACATAATAGGAAAAGTCATACAAAGAACTTCTTCCTGAGAACCACTAAATGGATTTGAACCAAACTTGGCATGAATGTTGGCATGAATGATGCTTATGAGGTGCTGACCAAGTGTTATTACTTTGGTGCCAATCTGTCATCTTACATGACCGACAGCATTGGAGCCTATGGGAAATGCACACAAAGATCTTATAGAGAACTGCTGAATGGATTTAAATCAAACATGACATGAATGATGCCTGTCAGGTGCTGACCAAGTGTCACCAGCTGTGAACTTAATTTAACAAAAGATCTTCTTCTAGAAAACTGCTTAATAGATTTAATCCAAACTTTTTCTTATGAGAAGCTGACCGTGTTGTTACTTCAGTGCTGATCCATCATCCAACATGGCTGCCAGCAATGAATTGGATCCTAAGGGGAAATGCATACAAAGATATGATGGGACACCATTGAATGGATTCAATTTAAACATTGCATAAATGAAACTTGTGAGATTTTGACCAAGCTTGTTACTTTGGTGCTGATCCGTCTTCCACCATGGCCACCAGTAGCAAAACTAGTTTAACATTGGACCCAGTGGGAAATGCATAAAAAGATCTTCTCCTCTGAAACTGCTTGAACAATTTCAGAAGAATTTTGATATGATAGTCCTAATGTGACCCTCTTCAAAGTTTATGTTAAATAGCTGCCAGCAGGGAATGTAGATTAACATAGGCCCCTTAAGTTTGGAAACTGAATTCAAAAATCTTCTCTGAAACTGCTTGAGCAATTTTAATTAAATTTTATTAAAAGTTTCTGATTTTTATGTACATACACCACCAAAGATGAACCATCAATTGGGAATTATAGAGCTGCAGGACCCAGGTGAGCGATACAGGCTCTTGAGAGCCTCTTGTTTAAATAAGTTTTCTATTTTTGAAATGAGTAGGAAAAATGTAAGGATATGGAGTGAATGTACATGTGACAAAAACGCACACGATACATAGAAAACTCTAGTTTATCAAGGACAGGGCTTTTATTCCTGTCTACATCTTTATGTCGCCTGAGAGTCTTCAACAAGAGGTGAACAATATTCATCCCCTTAAGCGAGATCAAGAAGGCCCCTAGCGTGCACATAAGCGGTATTCTTGACAAAACTTATATCAAGGTCACTCCCTTGCTCCCCACCCGCCATGGAGTGCCAACTTGGGCGATGCTCAGGGTTATCCAGCTGAAAGCACCAGGGTTACAAGAAGAGAATAACAATGTTGAGCAACATCGATCGCAGCAGTGTTTACATTTTGATGGAAAAACATGTTTAAGAGGTAACTAAGGGCTAACTAGAGGCTCAACTCAGCCTGTATCGCTCACCTGGTCTATAATAGCCAAGATGCTCCAATGTGAACCTCAGTCCTCACTGGCAGCCATTTTGGATCGGGTACGAGTCCAAGCGACACAATTTTAAAGGGGACCATCTAAGGAATATTTTAGCCCATTTTGGTTTTAATTGGCCAAGTAGTTCCGAGAAGTAGATTTTGAAACATTCTTTCCATAGGGTTTAAAATCGTTATAGTCACAACCAATAGTCCATACATGTTTTAAAATCTTCTTTGGAATGACTTGGCCATTAAACTACCATAGACCAGGTGGGCGATACAGGCTCAGGTGAGCCTCTAGTTTTAAAGCACTTTCATCATCCCTTTAGTTATAATCAAAAACCAATATATAAACTTAAAACAATATCGTCATACATTTATATATTTCTTTATTCCAGATGGCACAATGGGAAGTCATTTGCTAGCAGGTTTTATTTAGATTTAGAACTCGGTTACGATGAAATTTTAGAATGCCTTTCACAGATTCACAACATTTTCATAAGCATAAATTCACTAAAAAGGGATTTTTAAAAAAGTGGTTTTATATCACAGACGCGAATCATGGGATAGCCTCGTTCTAGTATAAATCTTAACAACTAAGTCGTTATAACGAGATACTAAGTCGTTATAACGAGATACTTAGTCGTTATAACGAGATACTAAGTCGTTATAACGAGATACTAAGTCGTTATAACGACATACTCAGTCGTTATAACGAGATACTAAGTCGTTATAACGACTTAATTAAGTCGTTATAACGAGATACTAGGTCGTTATAACGAGATACTAAGTCGTTATAACGAGATACTATGTCGTTATAACGAGATACTAAGTCGTTATAACGAGATAAAAATAAAACACCACCTGGCACTAACGGACTTCCGTAGAAAGGTAATGATGATTTTGATGCTTTGGTATGTGAAATATGTCTCAAAACTTTCACTGATCCTAACTCCAAACTACTTGAATGTCAACGGTGTCGGGAACATTATTGAACAAAGATGAAAGGAAAGAGTATGATATGAACATTGTAAAAGACATACTGCTGAAGTGTGAACTAGACACCGAGAAATACTCGATTAGAAAAGTTTTAAGATTGGGTAAATTTGACCACCAAAAGAAAATGACACAAATACTAGTACAAAGTGTCACATCTGAAATGAAAATAGAAATTCTCGGAAATGCAATAAAATTGAAAGAGGACAGTGAGTATGAAAATATATCTATGAGTCATGATTTAACTAAATATGAAAGAGAGGAGGAATGAAAGTTATTTGGAGGAGCAAAGTCATTGAAAAAAAGTGCCAGGGAAAATCTCAGTACAAAGTCCAAGGCCCACCGGGGTCCCGACGAATTGTGAGAATAATAAAAGGATAAAGAACATTAAACAGAGAAATTGTACAAATGTAGATAACAATATAAATACTTTTCATGTCATAAACAGTTTGAGTTGTTTTTATACCAACGCTGACACATTTCGCCATAAATTTATGGAATTTCAAGGAAGGATAGTAAATTGCCGCCCAATGATTATCGGCATAACAGATGTAAAGCCTCAAAACAGAACTTAGAACCTAAACACAGCTGAGTTTAGTCTGGATGTTATAGACAATTATGATTTATTCTCGATAAACATTGCTTATAGTAAAGGAAGAAGAACGTTACTATACATACACAAATCACTAAATGCAAAAGAAGTAAATATGGATACCAATTATGAGGAGAACATTTTGTCAAAATTAACCTGAACAATAATAAACTGATAGTAGGTCTTCTATACAGATCACCAACAGGCAATGCTGAAAGTGACAATAACAAAAATCTTCATAGGATTATAGACGAAAGCACACATAAACACTTCTCACATATATTGCTGATGGGGGATATAAACTATACGGATATTGAATGGGATACTTTTAATTCAAACAGCGACAATACAGAGTCAGCTCCATATAAATTTCTACAGCGTATACAGGACAATTACTTATTCCAGCACGTAACTTAACCAACAAGATGGAGGGGAACAGACACACCCCATACATTAGACCTTATATTCACAAATGAAGAAAATATGATAAGCGACATAGAATATTTACAATTCCAATACAACTGTTATACCAAGTTAAAAATCAACAATAGAACCAGGATGTGCTATACGACAAAGGGAATTACACAGAATTTAACAATGAAATAAAAAAAACACGAGCTGGGAGAACTTGTTGAACCCAAACGATAATATTGACAAAAATTGGTGTAAATTTCATGATAAATTTGTTGAAATGGACAAAAGGTATATTCCAAGTCGAAAAATTATAACGTCAACCAAGAAAAGAAGCGAATTTCCTATGGATAAAAAAAACTTAGAAAAAATAGGACAGAAAAGTGCTTTGTGTAGAAAATCAATCACAAGTAAAGGTCGGAAAATGAGATTAGAATATAACAAAGTAAGAAACCAAGTGAAATCATATTAATACGAATAAGTTAAAGAGGGACCACGAGAAGCAACTATCTGCTAATGCCAAAAAGAATCCGAAAGCAATAAGGAAATACATTAAATCTAGGTCAAAGACCAGAATTGGCATTGGAGAACTACTAATCGACCAAACAGATGAAAAATCAAGAAAAAATTGATAATGATAGAGAAAAGGCCGAAATATTAGCTACACTCTTTAGCAGTGTTTTTACAAAAGAACCTGAAGGTGAGGCACCAATATTACCCTTAAAGGACACTTTAAGTAAGATGAACACTTAAGAGACAAACGAACATGAAATCAAGAAATTACTTAAAGGACTTAAAATCGACAAATCACCAGGACCAGACAGAATACATCCTAGAGTACTTAAAGAACTGGCAGAGACAATACCTAAACCATTGAATATGACATTTAACCAATCTTTAAAAACACGGACAGTACCAAAATCTTGGAAAGAAGCTCAGATTAGTGCAATATCTAAGAAAGGGAAAAAATGTCTAGCCGTTAAAGAAGGGAAAATGTTTAGCTGGAAATTACAGACCAGTAAGCTTAACATCGATTGTATGTAAAGTTATGGAAACATTAGTAAGAGAATCACTATTTGAACACATGAAAGCAAACAAATTCTTTACTGGTCGTCAGTTTGTCTTTATATCTGGGAGAGATCAACCACGTTACAACTTTTGAATGTACTTGACAAGTGGACAATGGAAAATAGGTAGACTTAATATACATAGATTATATGAAAGCATTTGACACGGTACCACACAAAACATTGTTGAACAAACTTAGAGCATACGGAATAGAAGAAAATTTACTGTGGTGGATAGAAAGCTTTTTAAATGAACGTTTCCAACAAGTATCGATCAGGAATGAGAATTCTTCTTGGACCAAAGTAACTTCAGGTATACCGCAAGGGTCAATCCTCGGGCCACTACTATTCGTCATTTTATAAATGACTTACCGGATATGGTGGACTCTGATGTGTAATTATTTGCAAACGATACAAAGATTTTTAACATCATAAGTAGGAAATAAGACCAGATACAATTACAAAGAGATCTAGATAAAATTTCAGACTGGAATGATACAAGGCTTTTACGGTTTCATCCGGATAAATGATTGGAAAACCAGGTCCAGACCCAGACAATAGCTATACACTGAAAGAATCTGTATTACAGCAAACTACAGAAGAAAAAGACATCGAAGTGATTATAAACTCAGAGCTTAATTTTGATAGACATATTATTGAAAAAGTAAATCAGGCATTACTAAGGAGAACTTTTCAATACCTCGATATAGATACCTTCGTACCACTATATAAAACGTTAGTAAGAACACGTATTGAATTTGCGAGCTCAGTTTGGCATCCATATAAAGTAAAACATTTAGACATGATTGAATCAGTACCCGGATTGAAGAATTTAACATACCCAGAGCGACTCAAGAAACTCAAATTAGAGACCCACCATTTAACCTGAAGGGGGGTATGGTTTTTTTTTTCTGGACAGCGCGAAAAATTTTTTTTTTTTTTTCACGTGTATCAACAAAAATATTTTTTTTTCAAAATTAACATTATTTTTATTGGGGGCAGAAAGCCTCCTTCAGAAAATTTTTTTCATTTTGGTAGCCAAAATATTTTTTTCACATAAAATCAGATCCAAAATATTTTTTTAGAAAAAAAAACCATAGCCCCCCCTTTTCAAGTTAAATGGTCGGTCCCTTACCATCACTGAACTTAAGAAGGCTGCAAGGTGATATGATTGAACTATACAAAATTTTAAATTGTAAATATGATCTGCTGCATTTGTAATACTATGGAAAGACTTGTCATCAAGAACAGGAATAAGAGGTAATAGTCTAAAAAATATATCCACAACGTGCAAGAATAGAATTAAGGAAAAATGCATTTGTCATCAGAGTAGCCAAAACACGGAATAACTAACCTGATAAGGTTGTAACATCACCAACAGTAAATACATTTAAAAATTCGTAAAGGTTCCTCGGAACCATGTGTCTCGCCTGCTCAGTAAGATATCATTATAATCAGGACAATACTAACGTTTATATGTTTTCTGTATTCCAAAAAAAAAATAATAATAACTGGTCTTTAAGAGTTTCAGGAAATTTACCAAAATTCGAATCAAATATTTTTGCAATTCAGGAATTGAAAATGACTGTTTTCACCAAAATGTATTTAATATGGTATGGTTGCTAGGCAGAATTTAAAAAAAAAATAACAGATCTTGAAGAGTTTCGGGAAATTTACCAAAACCGGAATCAAAATATTTTTGCAATTCCATTATTGAAAATTACAGTTTTCATCAATATATATTTTTTTAAAAAGTATGGTTGCAAGGTACAATTCCAAAAATTAATTGGTTTTAGAGCGTTCAAGGAAATTTACCAAAAATAGGTGATTTGCCAATTACCGACTTTGGTTCCTTTCTTTAAAATTTTGACTCAATCAACGTCACGTGACACCGGACAGGTTGTCACATTTACCGAAGAAACCCTTATAAATCAGCATTCTGGTATATGAAATCTATTGGGATATAAAGCAAATCAAACAGGCACATAAAAGGTCATATTATTTTGATAAAGTTCACCAAAGTCGAAGTTTGGAATCCTTACAGGTCAAGAGAAAATAATTTTTACATTTTGGCTAGTTTACGTTGGAAACTAACCGTGTTTGTCCGGTCTAGAGTTGCTTCCCTTAGTCCAAGTTTGTAAAACGCGAGGTCAAATTCGGGAATTCAGTTTGAATAGACGATATTCCACTTTCAAATTTTTGGGTAATTGTCGACATCTTACCCCAAATCTACTGGAAACTGGTACCTGACGTCAGTTGAGCGTAATCTAGGAATTCTCCTATTTATTTTCTTGGCCTAAAATAAATTGGTTGGAAATGACCCGCCTGGGATAAAATGTTGATTTCCGACATGTTCGGCTTTTCCCAATCATAAACACCTTTCATATCTTGATAGAAGAATTTATTCCCTTTGCCCTCATACAGCGGGGCGCCATTTTTACCCCGTTTGACCTCTTTGACCCGCCATTCTAATACCCGGAACGTTCCGGAATTGGACTTTTGGAAGAACGTTTATTGGCAAATGGTCTATTGGAATCAAAATTTTGCAATTTTACTTATTAAAATGTTTGTTTATTTCAAATTCACTCAAAACCATGGTTGCTAAGAACGTGGACCCTAATAGATGTCTCGCCCGTCCCTGTTTGTCGCAAAAACAGTCATGCACTACTCAAGAGCATGCTACAAGCCAAATATTATTACCATTCCACTTACAGTCATCAAGAAACTATTCTAATAGAAACATTCAACTTTGTTCACTAGACCATGAAATTGAGGTCAAGGTCAAAAGCCATATGGCAGACTGACATGTACTAACCAAAGCCAAGCTATATACCAAATATCATTGACCTATGGCTTGTAGTTATTGAGAAACAGACTTAAGCAAACAAACTTAACCTGGTCACTGGACCGTGAAATTGAGGTCAAGGTCAAAAGCCATATGGCAGACTGACATGTACTAACCAAGACCAAACTATTTACCAAATATCATTGACTTATGGCTTGTAGTTATTGAGAATCAGACTTAAGCAAAAAAACTTAACCTGGTCACTGGACCGTGAAATTGAGGTCAAGGTCAAAAGCCATATGGCAGACTGACATGTACTAACCAATACCAAATATCATTGACTTCTAGCTTGTAGTTATTGAGAAATGGACTTAAGCAAAAAAACTTAACCTGGTCACTGGACCGCGAAATATATGTCAAGGTCAGATAATTTTGGGTCCGACAGATAGGGGTTGCCGTAAGCTACCTATGGACCAAATATAAAGTTCCTACATCAAAGGTCTCTTATATAAAAACTTGAGTTTACGCCGCCATCATACTTTGCACGCCTATGTCTCGCTTTCCGCGACGAAAGTCGCGGGCGAGACAAAAATTGCATGTCTAGGACAGTTTCAGGAAATTTACCAATGTTGGAATCAAATATTTTTGCAATTCCATTATTGAAAATTACTGTTTTCATCAATACATTTTCAAAAAAGTATTGTTGCTAGGTACAATTCCAAAAATTAATTGGTCTAAAACAACGGCAGTAGAATACCGAAGGAACAAACGGGTGAAATTCACAAAAATCGAAGTCCAAAGACAGGGCAAAAAGAAGAGTTTCAGGAAATTTACTAAAATTGAAATCAAATATTTTGCAATTCCATTATTGAAAATTATTGTTTTCATCAATATATTTAAAAAAAATGTATGGGTGCCAGGTAGAATTCCAAAAATTAATTGTTCTGAGAGAGTTCCAGGAAATTTATCAAAAATCAGAATACAAATTTTTTGCAATTTTATTCATTAAATGTTTAATTTGTTTATTTCAAATTCACTCATAAACATGGCTGCTAAGAAGAATTCCAAAAGTTGCATGTCTTGGACACTTTCAGGAAATTTACCAATGTTGGAACCCTGTTTTTATTTCTTACACGTTCAAAATTATGCTTGGCATCAAAGAATTGCCTTATTTTTTTTAATTATATGCAAAAATTTAAAAAATTATTGGTCTTCGATATTTTCAGGAAATTTACCAAAGTTGGAACCAGAATGAAAATTCCAACAGCTTATAGTTATTGAGAAACAGACTTAAGCAAAAAACTTAACTCAATATATTTAAAAAAAAATAATAAATATCTGCACACTGCATGCAGCAATGTTCAATTTTAATGAAATTCTGTTAAGACACAAACACTTAATTCACTTTCTAAAGAACTTTTATCTGTTAACATTAAAATTTTTAACAAAAAACTACGCAAAAATATGGAAAAACCAAACAAAAATTTCCATTTTTTTTTCAGCTGGAGATAATTTTCTGACCATCATCTAACTTCTGACCACTTTTTAATAAATTCCAATAAAATTTAATAACTTTATTCAACTTCAAAAAAACTTTAATCTGTGGGTTAACATTCAATTTTTTTTTTGAAAAAAAAAACGAAGTCCAAATACCGAGAAAATATGGAAAAATGAAAATAATAAATTTCAAAATTTTCATCTGGAGGTAATTTTCCTAACATTTTCTAGCTTCTGAACACTTTTTAATAAATTCCAATAAGATTTAATAACTTTATACAACGCCTAAAAAACTTTAATTTGTGGGTTAACATTTAAAAAAATAAGTCCAAATATGGAAAAAAAAATCTCCAAATTTTTCAGCTGAAGGTAATTTTCTGACCATTATCTAGCTTCTGTCCAATTTTGACACAATTATATAAAGATTAAATGACTCTATTCAACCTATGAAAAACTTGTACAATTGTTGACGCCGATGACGACGACAGAATTTGGATTGCTATGACTCGCTTCCGCGACTTTCGTCACAGGCGAGACAAAAACCGACTCGACAGACATTGGCACAACCAACAGATGGTATTTGAAGAATATAGAGCAGAAATCACCGGAGGAAGAGCAGACGATCATGATATTGAGACTGACCTCCTGCATTTGGAAGGTGATAGGTAATCATAGGTATAGGTAATAAAGAGGAAATAGATCCTGTATCAGTAAGTAATAAAATTTAGGCCAAGGTGAAAAGTTGTATGGCAGACTGACATATACTAACCAGGACAAAGCTATATACCCAATATTATTGATTTATCACTAGTAGTTAAAGTGGAACCTCCGAATACCGGCCTCCATCGAGACCAAAGAAATGGCCGGTTTAATAAGGTTCCGGTTTTCCGAGGTTTCAAAATCCTGTCTTTTGAAGTTAATACATCAAAAAGTTAAATAAAAGAACTTGAATTTATGCCTTCGCTGTCATACTTTGATCGCTTTTGTAATGCTTTCTACGACTTTCGTCGCGGCCGAGACAAAAACTATAAACCTCTAACATGGCATCAAAAGGACAGAAGAGGAGTCGGTCGGCCTAAAAACAGCATGGAAGACAACGACAGAGCACCACAAAGAAAACAACTGGGATGGACTACTTGGACACAGGCAAGAGTGGCAGCAAGAAACCGGCTAAAGTGTATCTGGACCTCATATGCCAATGGCCATGAAAAGGAAATGTGATGTGAGGGCACTGGGCTGTACAATTGAGGTCAAAAGTCATGTGGCAAACTGTCATATAATAATTTTGACCAATCCATATACCAAATATCAATGACCTATCACTTGCAGTTACTGAGAAATAGACATATCACAAAAACATAACCTGAAGTCCGATGTAAACTTGAATGTAAGTCGATCATGCAGAAAATATAGGTCAAAGTGACCTGATTTTGCCTGGATGCTGACCTTCAGCCAAATTGCATGCACATGCAAGGTTAGATGATCCTGCAATGTACAGTTACTTAGATCTGAACTAGGACGTAAACTTGAATGTAAGTCAATCATGCAGAAAATATAGGTCAAAGTGACCTAATTTTGTCTGGATGCTGACCTACCGCCCAAGATGCATGCACATGCAAGGTTAGATGATCATACCATGTACAGTTACTTTGATCTGAACTCTGACGTTAACTTGAATGTAAGTCGATCATGCAGAAAATATAGGTCAAAGTCACCAAATTTTGCCTGGATGCTGACCTACCGCCAAAGATGCATGCACATGCAAGGTTAGATGATCCTACCATGTACAGTTACTTAGATCTGTACTCGGACGTAAACTTGAATGTAAGTCGATCATGCAGAAAATATAGGTCAAAGTGACCTAATTTTGACTGGATACTGACCTTCAGCCAAAGATGCATGCTCATGCAATGTTAGATGATCCTGCCATGTACAGTTACTTAGATCTGAACTCGGACGTAAACTTGAATGTAAGTCAATCATGCAAAAATATAGGTTAAAATGACCTAATTTTGTCTGGATGCTGACCTACCGCCAAAGATGCATGCACATGCAAGGTTAGATGATCCTACCATGTACAGTTACTTAGATCTGAACTCGGACGTAAACTTGAATGTAAATCGATCATGCAGAAAATATAGGTCAAGGTGACCTAATTTTGCCTGGATGCTGACCTACCGCCAAAGATGCATGCACATGCAAGGTTAGATGATCCCACCATGTACAGTTACTTAGATCTGAACTTGGACGTAAACTTGAATGTAAGTCAATCACCGCCAAAGATGCATGCACATGCAAGGTAAGATGATCCTACCATGTACAGTTACTGAGATATCAACTCGGACCTAAATTTAAATGACAGCCAATTAAGCGGAAAATATATGTCAAAGAGACCTAATTTCCTGGGAAGCTGTGAGATAGCCCAAGATGCATCTGTATGCAAAGTTTGATGACCCTACCCTTCATAGTTACCAAGATATATACCTAAATGCGGACATGGACGTAGACACATACGTGGACGCTGAGGGTACTCCAATAGTCCCCCTCAACTTCATTAAGGGACCGACCATTTAACTTGAAGGGGGGGGCTATGGTTTTTTTCTAAAAAAATATTTTGGATTTGATTTTATGTGAAAAAAATATTTTGACTGCAAAAATGATGAAAAAAATTTTTCTGAAGGAGGCATTCTGCCCAAAAAATTAATGTTAATTTTGAAAAAAAATATTTTGTTGACACGCTTGAAAAAATAAATAATTTGTTTCGCGCGAAGCGCGAAAAAAATTTCTGTCCAGAAAAAAAAACCATAACCCCCCCCTTCAGGTTAAATGGTCGGTCCCTAAGGCGAACTAAAAACTGAAATCGTAAATAAAATATATAGCAGAATACTTTTTCTCTAAAATTTCAGTTTCTTTAGTATGGTTTCCATGGCAACTGAGAGCTATGTTCCCTGTTAGTGGCCATCATGGATAAGGTATGGACCTGCCAGATATCTTTTAAGGATACGACCATCGAAGGACAATTGTGACAAAGCTTTGAAAATAGAAGAGTTGTTCCTGAGAAGAAGATCTTTGAAAGTGTTTTCCATATAGGGTCCAATGTTAAAACTATGTTCCCTGTTGGATGAGGTATGGACCTGCCCGATACCTTTTTGGAAGGGACCATTTAAGGACCATTGAGGCCAAGTTTGGCTATAATTGTATCAGTATTTTTTAAGATCTTTGAATGTGTTCTCAATAGGATACAATGTTGAACTATGTCCCCTGCTGGTGGCCATCTTGGAGGAGATACAAACTTAATGAATACCTGTTTTCGGAGGAACCATCTAAAGACCATTGTGACCAAGTTTCGATATAACTGTACAGTAGTTTCCGAAAAGATCTTTGAATGTGTTCTCAAAATGGTCTTATATTAAAACTATGTTCCTGCTGGGGGCCATCTTGGATGAGATACAGACCTGATGAAGGAACCATCTAAAGACCATTGTGACCAAGTTTGGATATTATTGTATGGTAGTTTCTGAAAAGATCTTTGAACATGTTCTCAAAATGGTCTTATATTAAAACTATGTTCCCTGCTGGGGCCATCTTGGATGAGTTACAGACCTGACAGATTCCTTTGTTGGAAGGGACCTTCTAAGGAGCATTGTGACCAAGTTAGGTTATAATTATACTGGTTTCTGAGATGATCATTGAATGTGTTCTCTGTAAGGTCCAATTAAAAACTATGCTCCCCGCTTACGGCCATCTTGTATGAGATACAGACCTGCATGATATAATTTTCATGGGGGACCACCTAAGGACTACAGTGACCAAGTTTGGATAAAATGGCCCAGTGGTTTCAGAAGAGAAGATATTTGAATGAAAATTTATGACCGACAGATGACGGATTCCAAATGATGGCAAAAGCTCACTCTGGCTATAGCCAGATGAGCTTAAACTAAACCTTGGCACTGGACCATGAAATATAGGTCAAGGTCGCATGATTTTGTACAGGTCTGCAAGATGCATATAGTGCTCGATGTAAAGTACCCATGGACCAAATATTATGTTCCTACATTAAAGGGTTCTATAAAACTAAAGGCTCAGAGATTGAGCCTGTATCATTCACCTGACAAAATACTTATAAGCAGGGATGGCTCTGGCTTCTGAATATCTGTCGCCAGAAAAAATCGCCAACTTGTATTTTCTGTTGCCAATTGCAAAAATTTGGCGCCAATTAGGAAGCACCCTATTGATTTTCTAGGATGGGCCATGAACTTTTGTGCTGTCTTTCTTCCACACTAAATGAATAGTTCTATTTTTTATTCTTTTGTTTTTAGTGGTACAAATTTTTCTATCATTTACATGCTTTCCTGTTTCAGTTAGTTATTTCCTTTAATCTCAAAGATGTTAATGTTACATCTGTGGAGAGATGTTTTGACTCCCCTTCTGATGATGAATTTTTTTTTCATCATTTACATGATTCGCTGCCTTTATTATTGGTGCTACTTTCAAGGTTCACATAGTTCAGCTGATCTATTCTGCATTTGCAACAGTATGGATTAGTTACATGATAATTAGGTTGGTCAAGTTTCAATTAAGTAGTAAAATTTCAATTACATCAATAAAAGTATTAAAGAAAAATTTATTTTGCAATTATTTGCATATAATTTGTTTAACTTCAATATAATTTCTTTAAAGTAGTTCAATTTTTCATTTTAATAGAATTGATATACAATTTTTAGTAAAAAGTAACACTCAAAGGCCTCTTTAATTTCGTTTTCACAACATAGAAAAGGGGACATAACTCAACTTCATAATAAGATAGTTTAATCCATTTGTTTTCATGAACATTTATGAAAATAAGAAGTGATATTATTATGAAGAGTATAAAATATTAATGCATAAAAACTCTTCAATTCCTTTGATTGGGCTTGTCTGTCACAAGTCATTTTGGCATGTGCACAGGTAAGTCACATCAAAGGGGAAACACATTGATTGACTGGTAATGTAATCAACAGATGACCGGAAATAATCAGTAGACTGCAAATATTGTTGCCGGAGGCTATTAATTGACATTAAATTAATTACCTATGATTAACAACAAAAATCATGAAAGGAATCAACTAGGAACTGTGAAAAATTAAGAATAGCGGAAAGTTGATTTGAAAAACGTTGTCGCCAAAAAAATCGCCAGGAATGATTTTTTGTCGCCAGAATGAAAATAATATCGCATATTGCGACATTGGCAAAGCCCAGCGTGATCCCTGATAAGCCATGCATGATTAACTAGAAAATGTGTTTATAAAACACAGATGCCCCGACTAAAGTTGCTGAAGCATAAAATATTGGTCAGGTTATAAAATGATCCATGAATTATGCAGTACTCACTATGGTGATTTATTTGATTAACCACAAAGTTGCTAATAAATTGGCCTAATGTAAAAATTTAACAAAGTCATTCAAGTGTAAAATGTAGGTCAAAGTCAACANCAGTACTCACTATGGTGATTTATTTGATTAACCACAAAGTTGGGCGGGGGGGGTTGGGGCAGGAGGGGGTCTGATCCCGGAATCTCGACTTTATTTTTTCTAAATCCCGAAATCCCGAACTACAAAGAAACTTCAAGACTGATGAAATCCCGATTCCCAGTGAATAAATTTCCCGAAATCCCGGGATTAAATCATAAAAATCCCGAAATCCCGGGCTTAAAAACATCCAATCCCGACATCCCAAAAAAGGTCCTGCCACCCTCAAAGTTGCTAATAAATTGGCCTAATGTAAAAATTTAACAAAGTCATTCAAGTGTAAAATGTAGGTCAAAGTCAGCAAAGTGTCTATGAATTTGGTAGTTTCACTAAAATGAGTCATTTCATGAAACGTTGTGTAGTTGTTTAGAAATGGACTTAAACGCAAAAATTATCAAAAGTCACTCAAGCATAAAATATAGGTCAAAGCCACTTAATTCTTAATAATTTGGGTAGTACTCATCAAGGTGATTAATTTGATGAAACATCATTGTGGTATGATGTGTTATTGATGAGAAATGAACTTAAACGCAAAATTAAACAAAAGTCACTGAAGCTACAATATAGGTCAAAGCCACTTAATTCTCAATGATTTTGGTAGTACTCATTAATGCAATTAATTTGATGAAACATCATTAGTGTATGATGTGTAGTTGTTGAGAAATGGACTTAACAAAATTTAACAAAAGTCACTCAAGTGTAAAAATGTAGGTCATGGATCCCTAATTGTAGGTGAATCTGGTAGTAATAACCAAGGTGCATATATTGATGTAATAATATTAGAATATTACAAGTGGCTACAAAAATATGGACCTAAAGGCAAAACTTAACATGGAGATGTACGGACGGACAAGGGTAAATCTATATGCCCCTTCCACTTTGTGGCGGGGGTATAAAAAATTTTGTTTTTTTTTACCAATGGGGTCTTATGTTTAGCTATGTTTTCCATTGACATTTGTGTTTTATTCTATTGAAATGAGTAAACATTGCAAAGGACCTTCTATACATCATTCCAATACAGTTTACAATATAGTTAAATTTGCCTCAAGATGATGAAAATGTGTTGATTTTCCCATAGGGTCCAATGTTCAACTATGTTCTGTGCTGGCAGCCAATTTTTTTATCGGATCAGAAAGAAATGAGCAATCTTTGTAAAGAACCTATTTTAGGGACCGACCATTTAACTTGAATGAGGGGGGGGGGGGGGCCTATGGTTTTTTTCTAAAAAAATATTTTGGATCTGATTTTATGTGAAAAAAATATTTTGGCTGCCAAAAGGATGAAAAAAATTTTTCTGAACGAGGCTTTCTGCCCAAAAAAATAATGTTAATTTTGAAAAAAAATATTTTGTTGATACGCGTGCAAAATATAAATAATAAATAATAAAATATAAAATTTTTTGTCCAGAAAAAAAACCATAACCCCCCCCCCTCTTCAGGTTAAATGGTCTGTCCCTTAGTATTGTACATCATTCCTGTAAAGTTTGGTTGAAATTGCCTCAGCTGTTTCACAGGAGAAGATGAATATGTGATTTTTCCCATTGGCTCCAATGTTCCACGTTGGCAGCCATGTTTTTTATCAGATTGGAACGAAATGAGCATTCATTGTAAAGGACCTTTGGTACAACATTCCTGTAAAGTTTGGTTGAATTTGCTTTGGTGGTTTAAGAAGAAAAGATGAAAATGTGATTTTCCCATAGGGTCCAATGTTAAACTATGTTCCGTGCTGGCAGCCAATTTTTTTATCGGATCAGAAAGAAATGAGCAATCTTTCATGCCTTTAAAGTTTGGTTGAATTTGCTTCAGCTGTTTCACAGGAGAAGATGAAAATTTGATTTTTGCCATTGGCTCCAATGTTAACCTAAGTTCCGTGCTGGCAGCCATGTTATTTTTCAGATTGGAATGAAATGAGCATTCTTTGTAGAGGACCTTTAGTACAACATTCCTGTAAAGTTTGGTTGAACTTGCTTTTGTGGTTTCAGAAGAAAAGATGAAAATGTGATTTTCCTACAGGGTCCAATGTAAAACTATGTTCTGTGCTGGTGGCCATGTTTTTAATGGATTGGAACAAATTATGAGCAGTCTTTGTAAAGGACCTTTAGTACATCATTTCTGTAAAGTTTGGTTGAAATTGCTTCCCATAAAGTCCAATGTAAAACGTAAGTTCCTACATGTAGCTGGTAGCCATGTTTTTTATCAGATTGGAACAAAATGAGCAATCTTCGCCAGTCAAGGGTCACCCTTAAAACAGTAAATTTTCTTTACCTGTTTAAGTGAATCAAGTTTACTTGTTCCAAGTAAGGATCAAATGATATAATTTTCAGACTGTTCACCACATTATCATGCTTTGGTGCATCTGAAATTGTGCCAAAGCTTTCATTTATACCATAAATTCTAGAACTTGACAGGTAAATGATCTTGCTTAAAGTAAGTATTTTCATAATAAGAACATTTTTTATTTTGTTACAATAGGTATATTTTTATTTTTAAATTGGCAAATATTTACACAATCTTAGGTGAATTCCAAAGAAAGTTCCTTAAAATGATTTTAAATTACATTTCTAAAGAATTTATAAATAAATTTCAATTGAAAGCAACACCTAAAAGTTTATTTTTGGTCATGTTCTACACATTACTCTCTGTCATTCGCCTAGAAATATTCTATGATCTTGCTGATTATAACATGAATCAATTGGCTGGAGTCACTACAAATGAAAAGGCACTATATTTTATAGTACTATTTTCGAGGTCTGTCAAACATTGACTATTGAAATAGTGTAGTGCGCCCTGACAATATTATGGCTTTGACATTTAACACAATCTGGGCACACAGAAGCTATAGTTAGTCGTCATAAAAGCGGGAGGTTAATGCATCAATAAACCTGGTTTAACCCACCATTTTATTTATAAAATGCCTGTTCCAAGTCGGAAATATGACGGCTTGCCAAAAATGTTCTGTGTCGGATTGTGTTCCCCTGATTCAGTCAAATGTTATACGGATTTTCCTTACTGGTCTCTTCCTTTGATCGATTCGGACTTTTGTTGTCACTTTTATTTTATTACGAGGGGAGATAATTCAGCATGAATTGCATAATTGTATCACTGGAAGTATTGCGAAGTTTTGACCCGGTTTGTTGGTTTTCCGTCGTCATTCGTGAATATCAGGGCTTATATTCATAAAGCAAAATGGTTCATTGGCTAATATAATTGATTCCTTAACTGGGCTTTCACATGCAACTATGACCACGTGTAAAGGTAATACAACTTGACGATAATTAAATAATTACTTGGTTGTTGCAGGCTATAATTTGACACCTTTGATTGTTTAAAACAACAAAACATCCTTAATAGCATGTAAAATCAATGACAAATCAACCAAGCACAGCTGATTGACAGGCATTATAGGGTAGATAACAGTTTACTTTTCACATATTTTAAACCAACAAAATACGGGAGTTTAACAGTCAAATGCGGGTGACAAATTTCAGGGCCTGAAAACGGGAGACTCCCGCAGGATCCGTGAGATATCACACATATGCAGACAATGCCAGATTACTTCTACAATGATAAATTTTTACAAATTGCTGAATTTTTTTTCTTCAATAACCATGATAACTAATTATATAAAGTCATTAATTTTTTTTCAAGTGGTCACACTGTTTTTCTTGATTAGTTTGACATCTAATCTTTATGTAATATTTAACCGAGACATTACATGCTTATTATTTTGAAATTAACATGTCTACGAAGTAGATATTCACTGAAACAGATAAGTGACCAACATAATCTACCTAATGAGCCAGAAGGATGCTATATTTATCATACAATTATGAAAATCTGAAGGGTCTGTATTTACTGGCTACAATTACCTATATATGCATGGTGTAAGAAAAGTTTACTTAAACAAGTAAATTAAATTTCCACAAAATTGAGTTTACTTATATAGGTAATTAGTGATTACCCTTATAAGTAAAAATAAATTACTTATATAAGGTTGACCCCTGACTGTTTGTATTTAAGACCTTTCATACATCATTCCTGTAAAGTTTGGTTGAATTCGTCCTAGTGGTTTCTGAGGAGAAGATGAAAATGTGAAAAGATAATGGATGACAGACGGATTTCAACTGATGGCATTAGCTCCATGTACATGTATGTCTATCTTTCTGGGACTTTTGTTGCAGGCCAGACACAAGCAGATGTCCAAAGAAAGTAACATCTACTTGTATGATACACATGTACATCTTGGGTAACCATTGATTTATTTAATAATTTTTGACAATAGGAGTTTCCGCGAATCCAATAAGTGACATCACAAAATCTAATTTACATATGCAAATTAGCATTTTTGGTTGGCAAAGCCGAAGAATTATTACTATGTAGCATTAGGGTAGGCAATTTTCAATCTTTGATAACTTTTTAATTTTATGCACGATTTTGGATCTGTAAAATGCATGTTACTCATTGTGATATTCATATTTTTTCTACCGATTTACTTTTTAATAAAAATAGACAAATATTTTTTATGTGCATTTCAAAAATGTGAAAGTTTCCAAAAATTATATGGTTTACAAAATATTTTTAATATGCTTATTTTATATATATTAAAAATGAAAAACTGAAAATTTTTACATACTGTAAAAGTGTAAACATTCCATAATTGAGATCAAAAAGAATTATCCATTTATCTTAAATAACAAATTCTCACTAGGTAATTGAAAATGACATTTTTATGACCCTAATCAGTGACTACGATTTCTTGCCAACCAAAGGTAATTCTTCAAGCTTGTGACGTCACGGCGGAAACTCCTATTAGCATGATTAGACTGTAAATTCATAGATGTAAAACTGAATTCATTTTATTTGAAGTGTAATTGTTTGGAATTATTTAATAACTTTCGTCTTTATATAAACATGATTAAGTTGCAAAGTTAAAATAACAATATCTTTGTCAATGAATATCTGCATCATCTTCTTTGTTTTGTCTGATCTTTTGCATTATTTTTGCTTCATTTTCTATTTCTAAATATTTGCTTCGTTTTCTTATTCTTAATCCTAGATAACCGAATACTGGTATGCTAAAAAAGAAAACTGTTCTGGGCAATATCCTGTGTAATTCTGGACGTACTCTCTGAAAAAAATCCCTCCACTTTGCTTGTTCCATGGTGTGAACTAATACTATACAACTGTTTTATGAATCCAGTGCCTTTGGCTTTGCCCTTGACCTTGTCAAGATCAGTATGTAATTATATCTTCTATGATTAAAGAAAATCCCGTCATATATTTTGATCTCTATCTTCCGTAAACGCACTGTATGTATTTAAAAAATCACTCAGCGCTCAACCCTCCTTGTTGAAGTTTTTCAATGTCTGGTTTTGTTTCCGACTTGTCAAATTTTTTCTGTTCTGCAGAAATCTCCTCAAACACAGGTCTCCAGATATAGTTTCCACCTATAATTCCGATTAAAAAAGCAACAGCAAATTTTGATTTTTGGAAAGTATCTAAACTTCTAAATTTACGAAACATGTCAAAAGACACAACCACGACCTTGTATTGAGTTCATGTGTGTTGGGGAGCGAAGCGGTGTTGGTAAGGATATGAAAGTGCTAAAGGCCGGAGGAAGAGAAAATCAATAATAAAACATTCAATTAAAATTAATTAAAACGCGAAAGCGAAATCGCGAAAACATGAAGTGAAAGTCATTTTACGTTTTCGTGATTTCGCTTTTACGTATTCGCGATTTCGTCTTCTCGATTTCGCGTTTTTGCGTTTTCGCCCTCTCGATTTCGCGGTTTCGCTCAAGTAGAAAAGGCGAAAACGCGAAACGGCCGCATCTGGCCACCATTGTTTTACTGTTTTCGGACGTTGTAGTCGAAATATTATTTATTTTACCTGCTTTGCTCATGGTAATTCAAACTTTGCCTATTTAACATTAGTTTAAACGGGCCTCAGTTGTCGAGAGGAACTCACCAATACACTAACGAACGTAGCAGCGGACACGATAACTAGAGATAGTGCAATGAAAAATACATTCAAAGACCTTCTTCTGCGAAACTACCAGTCCAATTATAACCAATCTTAGTCACAATGGTCCTTAAAATGGTCCCTTTCAAAAAGTATCCGACAGGTCCGTTCCTCATCCAAGATGGCCACCGGCGGGAAAAATAGTTTTAACATTTGACCATATGAAAAAGACATTCAAAGATCTTCTTCTTAGAAACTATCAGCCCGATAGGCCATATCCGAGTTCTGGTATTTAGATTTACCAGTTGTTGTTTGTCCGCCCTACGCCACAGACATGACCGCCCCATGTGACCAGTTTAATGACGTAGTAGGTTTTGTGACGTGACGTTTTCTATACTGTAACGTGTTGAAAAGTGGTCCGGTAAATCATGATGCCACATCTCGGATATGGTCTATTAGAACTAAGCTTAGTCGAATTGGTCCATAGATGGTCCCCGCTTCTAAAAAGGTATCCCGATCAGGTGCGTACTTCATCCAAGATGGTCACCAGCAGGTAACATAGTCTTAACATTGGACTCTATGAAAAAGACATTCAAAGACCTTCTTCTTTGAAACTATCAGTCACATTGTAGCGAAACTTAGCCACAATTGTCCATAGATGGTCCTTTCCCCAAAAAGGTATTCCGCAGGTGCATACTTCATCCAAGATGGCTGTCAGCGAGGAACATAGTTTTAACATTGAACCCTATGGAAAAAGACATTCAAATATCTTCTTCTCTGAAACTACCAGTCAAGCTAAAACCAAACTTAGTCACAATGGTCTTTAGATGGTCCCTTCCATAAAAAGTGTATCCAGCAGGTCCGTACCTCATCCAAGATGTCCGCCAGCGAGTAGTTTTAACACTGGACCTTATAGAAAAAAACATTCAAAGTTTCTCAGAAACTACTACTCCAGTTAGAACCAAAAAAACTTAGTCACAATGGTCCTCTACATAAAATCTATACTACAGATCAGTACACTGTTCAAGCTTCCAGCGGGAATAGTTTATATTGAATTTCATTAAAAGTATTAGGTCTCTGAAAACACTTATCAAATTAAAACAAAACTTGAATACACTTATCAAATTAAAACAAAACTTGAATGGAAAGTCCTCGGGTGGACCATTTCGAAATTTGCATCTGGCATGTCTGCATCCAGTCCAATGTAGCCTCAGCAGAACACTGTTTAAACTGTGGACCCTATTATAAATGTCATTAATCTCTCTATGTCAGCCATGATCCAGGTGAGCGATACAGTCTCTTGAGAGCCTCTTGTGTACTACAGGCTCGCCTGTATCGCTTACCTGGTGACTGGTTTTAATCATTAATTGTCACAAGAGCACCATCCAATTACTATTCATATCATAATTCAACGAAATTAGTTCAGCAGATGTTACAGTTTCCGAGAAGAAGATATTTAAATACTTGGGTCATCTTGGACGAGGTAGAAACATAGAAAATAAATAAAAAGCATGTA
>MJUU01015591.1:0-42717 GCA_002080025.1 Modiolus philippinarum | reverse complement strand
GCAGTATGAAGACCCCTTCTATATTTCTAATTATAGCAGACTCACTCACTGGGGGTTGCATAGAAGGCTAAATGTCCTGCCCCTACCCATTTCTCCAATGCAAATCAGAATAGTCCTTTCCAGAGTTATTTATTTCTTATACATATATGTTTTTGAAATGGTTAACTTGTTATCGTCATTGTAAAGCTGAAATAGTGCTCACTGGATGTAACACTCTAACTAAACAGTCATTGTGAAAAAACGCTACGTCATTCTATATTTCTCGTTAAGAGTAGACCTACTGGGGGTTGTTTAAGAAGGCTAATTTTCCTGCCCTTACCCATTTTCCGTTGACAATTTAAACTCGAAAACATTGTTCACTGGACATCAATGAATAAATGCACTAAACAGATTGATATGATTCATTTTACAATTAACAAAATCTGTTTCGACACACTTGTGTAGGGTCCGATAATGAAAGTACGCTGCGTCTGGGTGCCTCTTTTATATGCACATGGCGAAACTACCCCTTCAAGGCAAAAACTACGCTTTTATTCGTCTTGAACTTCTCTTTCTTGCTAAAATGGGTAAACAGGTCTGATATAGCCGTGAATATTGTTTCTATGTTTCAATTTTCAAAATATGCTGAAATGCTGTCAAAAATTGTGTAAAGTGGTCTCCGATGCGTGTACTTCCTATGAATATAAATTAATATATGCCACATTTGTATCTTTTCTAACAAAACAGCAGTCGAAAATTGTTGTGAATAGCCTTTTAATGAGTCCATTTAAGCCATTTTACAGTGTTCGGGAAGACGGCAATACTCAAAGGACACCAGGATTACCGAGACTGTATAAAAATTTGCCCTTTCACATGGCAGTTAGTTCAGTTTGGTTTTGGAGGTGCTATACAATTTTAACCAAACAAGAAAAATTGATTGATTGATTGATTAGTTAAGAGTTAAACGTCCAATGAGCAATATTTCAGCTATATTAGAACGAGAACAAGTTAATCAATTCAAAAAATTGAAAGTATAAGAAGAAAGAAATAAAGGTGGAAGGGACAACCTGGGCAACGACTTTTGACTGCCACTGGAAAATTGGAGAAATGGGTAGGGGCAGGAAATTTAGCCTTCCATACGACACCCAGTGCGTCTGCTCTCTTTAGAGAAATATAGAAGGGGTCTTTATACTGAATGGAGCGTGGCGTTTCTCCACACAGTTTGGCTACAATGGTTCGCGGTCAGGCTTTCCGTATTATGACCTGACTACCCCGCATAGACAGGGCATTCCCCTATCCACCACCTGGGGACGCGTCCGGCAGCTCTGTAGCCGAAGCCCCTGAAAACCGATTCAGGTGCCGGGCACTTCAGTATGTTCCGTGGATGAATCTTCTATAAAGATATGAAAGAAACCATTTGTTTAAGAGATTCTTGCTGTATAAATAGACCTACATACTGCGTTCGTCAGAGAGTTTTTAAGGTTCTTTAAATTTTTGTCAATCCAAAAAAAAAGATAATGCATTCGTCAATTCGGAAAACGTACGAAATTTTCTACAAAAGCTAAACAACTTTCGTATATAATTCCTTTAACTCAATGGACAGGTTATGCATTGCAAGGTTTAGTTGCATACAATGTAATCAGTTATATAAACAATCGGCATTTTATTTTTCTTCTAATCTTGATTGTCAAATTATCCTTCTACCAGGGACATATTTGGTTTCATTAGCCTCTGTCAGACATCCATAACTAGTATACTACTGAGGCACGATATCATGTGAAGGAACTGATATTAAACGATCACCAAAAACAGGGCAAGAAAATAAAACTCCATCTTCATTTAACCAATCTAAATATTATATAGATGTTGAACATTTTTTTTTTATATTTGAATAACTAAATACCGAAGTTACTGTGAATTTTGATTCTGCATATGCGCATTTCGACAACTCATGTCTCTTCAGTGCAGATAAAATCAAAACGTTTGGAAGACCATAAAGTCAAAATTGTTTAAAACTGGTAGAAATGAAGATATGCACTCATACAGATGTAGGTAGTGGACAACCGTCCTATTCAATTATTCTGACCACCACGTCTCATGATTTTATTGTGCCAAGTTTTCTTACTATTGGCCCGATGAGTGACATGTGGTTGTTTAAATGTCGTGATCGTCTTCTATTGTCTTTTTGATGACAGCGATTTTACGAACACTTTGACAGTTAAGTTTATGTTTGTTGACGATCCCGCATCCATGGATAAAAGGGTAAAAAAGCATGGATGTTGCGTTGCTCGACAATTAGCAATGAATTCCCTCACACCGGTGCTAGGGGCCGTCTTGAACTTGCTATGAGGTATGAGAAAAGCTCATTGTTGAAGGCCTCATGATGACGTCAAAATAAAGAACAATAAAGCACTGTTCCTTTGCTCAGTATTACCATGTTCGAGACTTTGTATCATTTGCATTACTCAATGTCCCTTCATTGTTAATACAGTGGTTATGCACAGTTAGCACGGTTAGTCCGGTGCCGCAAACACACACAGTCCTGTGCATCAAATAATTTTAAAAACTCGTTATAATCAGTATTTATGCACAAGCAGCAGTAATTAAAAGCAAACGAAATATTCTCCGTTTGTAAAGTCACCTTTATGTGTACTTTATATCCCTAATGTATTCTTTTATTTATCAAAACAGCTTGTAAAAGGTGACAGTCATCGTATTTTCATTGGAATGTTACCCTTTGTGTTACAGATTTTAAGAAGCAGGCATATGCTTAAGTGATCATATGTGCCGATTTATGTATTAAAACCAGTGCTGAATTCCGTAACGTAAAGCATTATGAGAAATGAATGAGATAAAATACATATTTTGAAAGAAAAATGACACACTTACCCCCGTGTTTTCGTTATAAACCACAAAAAGTCCGTTGCTGAACCCGATTAGTCAGGCAACGTAGAGAAAAAGCCCGAAAAGTCCGTTACCATTCCGCACCGTGATCATGTATCAATAAAAATCGAACGGTAATCTATTGATCAGTTCTACTGATCAAATATTTATCGATCAAACTCTCTGAGAAGTTTGATCGATGATTTTGATTAGAAATTTGTGATCGATTAGTGATCACTGAAATTTTCGTTTGAGTTCAGACAGTGTTTAGTACCACCAGTAACAATTATGTTGATTGGTTAGTCAAAACATAATAATACAATACAGATGGCTTATGCTAATTCGATGTTAATGAACAACTGATCATTAATCAATCAGAAATCGATCGCAAATTTCTAATCAAATAACTAAATACCGAGGTTACTGTGAATTTACTTTCAAAATCATCGATCAAACTCCTCAGAGAGTTTGATCGATAAATCTTCGATAAGTCGAACTAATCAATTGATTACCGTTCGATTTTTATTGATAAGTGATCGATTATCAATTTGATCAAATAGTTAAGTCTGGTAATATCTGAGATACTAGAACTTATAGAGGAATGATATTTGGGAAGCAGATGTGTCTTTGATGAAGCAGTGAAGATGTGCCGTAAACACAATTAATGTCAATGTCGACACAAAGTTTAGTGAATGACCCGAGTGAAACAAATAACAGAAGTGCAGCACCAATTTGAGGTGCTAGTGTTGAACAAAAAAATATTTGAGAGGATACCTAAAGCTACCAGAAATAACACTAAGTGGTCAGTTACTGCTTGGAATGAATGGATTGAATATAGACAAACTAGCTAGGCTGCCGTGACTAGTTTTTTCCCGTCACACCTTCTACTGTTTGTATAAAGATAAATATTATTCAACTTTCCAATCATCGATATGCTGCGCTTGACGTAGCCCTTTCTAAATGCCACAGTGAATTGGGACCTGCAACTTTATAGGTTCTTCTCCTAATGTTTTTACTTTCCATTGACCTGAGTGCACATCCTCCTGGATAAACTCTTGCACAAGCGTCTCTCACCCGCTGCCTTGTTACAAAAATATTTTTTTCTGCCATCCTGACACGTATAGTGCTAGGTCCAAATTGTCTGTTGGTACCAACAACCTCTCTGATGGTTTCGTCTAGTTCTTCGTTTGATATAAATGTCATCTTCTTTAAACTGATGTTATAATTTCTAGATTACAAAAAAACATATAACTATAAGAAAACGTTTACAGCACTCTCAAAGTATCTCCTTTTCATAGCCTGTATTAGTGTTACAAAGGAGTAAAACTACAACAACCAAAGTTAAATAATTATTTAAAATTTTAATTAATTCAATTTATTTTTTTTTGTCACAAAGCAATACCATCTTCCTGACCGACTTTACATTTTTTGACCGATTACATTCAATGTTTTCTATTTAAGCGAACTTATTTTTCAGACTCTTTATGTTTAGTTTGTAACTTTATGGGATTGCAGACAAGAATCCCTTTTCAAGATAAACTTAAATGACATGACTTCAGTTCAACCACAAGTCAGTATATGGTAGTTGACATACTGGATATAAAACAATGGATCACTACTTCTGGTCTGTCAGGTTAGCATTTGGAACAACGAATGATTTATTATAATGACACGGTTAAGTTAAATTGTACATACTGCAATCGCCTTCGAATAGTCGATTCTGATACACCTATTATTTCACTCATCATTGGCACTGTGAAACCAAATTTTGCAAGCAATTCAAGTTGTTCTTTGGTGATGTCAAATCTACTATGGCCCTTTTCGTCAAATCGAATTCTATTTGCTTTATAACCTACTTTCTCTGAAAGAAACGGTACATTGTATCAATAAATGATTTGATGATCATCGAACGTTTATGTAATATTTATACCATGGCATTTTAAACAAACAAGCGCTTGAGCGAGTTTTGTTTAAATATGTTAAGGGAGTACGAGCCTCAGATTTCAGAAGCATTCTATATCCTCGGGTTTTATCCATTCAAACAGTGCTAAAATTTTTTGCACATGGATCACATTTTCTTGGTCATAAGTCACTTTAAAATACATAAAATAGACTGTGCATATAATTTAATCAACTTCTAATTATAATTTCATATATCTAAAGGCCTATAAACATCTTATGCAAATTGAAGGAAAACTCTAGAGGGATCTGTTTCCCGCCAAAATTTTGACGTCTTGTATCTCAAAAATTCCAACATGGATTTTCAAAATTTTTTGCTAAAGTTGTTCCATTAGATGTGCTCTTCAAGACAAAAGGTCAAAATTTTAATTCTAATTACAAAATTTTTGAGACTCGTACTCCCTGAACGAGTAAGCCATGGTATAAATGATTTTAACCTATAACGTTACAATTGAGCCTATGGAAATTGGTTTGTGTATATTTCCCCATAACCTAAAATTATACCGTAGCAAACTATGGTATATTACAGATATACCATGGTTTATTCTTAGCAACTTGGTGCCAAAATTCTGTTCCTCAAAAGAAGATTAACAACATTTTTCTGTTACCACCAACACTAGTGCGATGAATTCCCCCTTTTTATGGAAATAAAAAAAATGAATATTTCCTGACATAACATGGGCATAAAATGGACGACATAATCATACCGAATTTAATTTTTTTCTATTTCATAACTGAAATCTTAAACTTGGTACAACAGATCCATCAGGGACAAGAAAACTGTTCCATATTTCTATTGGTTTTTTTTTAATTCAAAAACAGACAAACATGTCTCGGGGAGGAGTACGTTCGTATATATCCCGGTAGGGTAACGATTCAATGTCAGTAGTCCGGGGAGAGCAGCGGACGTAGATTTACGTTGTCGTATCAAGATATCTAGAGAGGGGAGGGGTAGTATTGGACGTACGACAAATTTTGGCCAAGAATTTACAAAACCTACTGAGCCTTCGGGACGCTTTGTTTTTACACTCTAAAGAATTCTGGTCAATATCGTCGTATATATGGAGAATTTCAATATATAAATGTTAAATCTAAAAAATATGTCCAATCATGATACTGACTGTCTTTTATATTATTTTTCGATATTTTCTTTATGGAAAATTTTATATACGCACCTCGTCATAAAATGATCAAGAAGTTCATGCTCAAACCCCCGGCTCAAACCAAACATAAGCATTTTTGTAAACTATTTTATCTGACATTTTTGAATGAATGAATGAATGAATTTTTTATTCTCATAAAACTATACATATACAGTTACAGAGAAGTGAAATAAACATGATGTAAATAATATATACATATATGGAAATACATGAGTAATATCTAACCAGGAGGAGAGACTTTAGCATATATTACTTGAATAAATTTACACAATTTTGTTACTTCTTTTGGATTATCGGTTGAGAACAATTGGTTAAACTTAAAAGTATTATTATTTCTGTAGTAACAACGAGAAAGGTACATTTTCCTTTCATTACAAAAATAGTCACATGATAAAATGTAATGGTATTCATCGCCGATGTCGGCAGAGTTTTTTTTACATGAATAATTGCTTGGATTCAGCCAAAATGAAAACAGGGTCCGAATTCATGGGAAAAGAAATTTTGGAGTATTTTGGGGGAATAAAATCTCTGATTTGACATAAATGTTAAAATTTGAAATTCGGAGTTGGTGTTTTACGCCCTTCTAACAATATATTTAATTTCTTTTAAGTTAACATTTTGTCATTATGGCAACGGGTCAAAATAAAATTAAACATTTTTGTGATGATATTTCCTGTACCAAATTCAGTCAAATCAGAGGAAGTTATATGCAGTGATCACCCAATTTTGATATTTTTAGTATTTGCACATGTTATATACAGATGTGAAAATCCAGAAGATGCATGGTAGTAGGCGAGAAGAATCTGCAATAAAATACTAGTGGCACCCTCTTGGTGTATTAAATGTGGTATCAAAACTTTTTCCACATGAAATATGATTCTACTTTAGGTCTCTTGCTCACAAATTTTCCGTTGAATAAAATCGAGCATTATTTTTATGTTTGACCATGTATCATAAAAGGGACAAAGAAGTGATTTTGGTTTGTACGGAATTCCCCCCAGTGGTTATTCTGTTTTATCGATATATACATACTTTCGATCCTTCGATTATGTTCAAGTTCATCTTGGAATACTTTGAATACTTTCTAAAAAGTTCTCTGCTTCGTCTGAAGCTAATAAATCTCCGACGGATCTTTCAATATCTCGCTGGAGACTGTTTAATCTGAAATAAATATGTACATGTATAAAAGAAAGTGGAATTTAATATCTACCATGGATGAAAAATGAAATACTATTATTACAAGTAATACTTAAAGTACGTTTCGGGGTACTTAATTGAATTGCAGCGTTGAGTAAGAAAAGGGGTGGACAAGATGCCTGAGCGCTTAGCACCCCTTTTCTTACTCAACACTGCAATTCAATTAATTACCCCAAAAAATACTTTAAAATTTTTACCAAACGTGTAAAGGAGGGTCAAAATTCCGAGAATTTTCACTTCGAAGGGCCAATTTTAAAATGTATGATTGATTGATTGATTGATAAGTTAGAGTTTAACGTCCAATGAGCAATATTTCAGCTATATCAGGACGAGAACAAGTCAATCAATTCAAAAAATTGAAAGTATCAGAAGAAAGAAATAAAGGTGGAAGGGACAACCTGGGCAACGACTTTTGACTGCCACTGGAAAATTGGAGAAATGGATAGGGGCAGGAAATTTAGCCTTCCATACGACACCCAGTGCGTCTGCTCTCTTTAGAGAAATATAGAAGGGGTCTTTATACTGCATGGAGCGTGGCGTTTCTCCACACAGTTTGGCTACAATGGTTCGCGGTCAGGCTTTCCGTATTATGACCTGACTACCCCGCATAGACAGGGCATTCCCCTATCCACCACCTGGGGACGCGCCCGGCAGCTCTGTAGCCGAAGCCCCTGAAAACCGATTCAGGTGCCGGGTAAAATGTATGAAAACAGATCAATTTTTAAATGAAAAATAAAAATACATTTATAATTTGATCAGTATTCTTAATTTGAAGTGTTTCATCGATTCAGAACGACATGTAACTTATTACTAAAGTTGTCTAAAAACTAAATTTGACACAGTTTTGCAATTTTTGTGATGGAAAAACAGGGAATCCCCCTAGAAGGACATTCAGAACCAAAAAGAACCAAGGTGTTTTGGGCACATCTATTAACTCTTAATTTACATGCCAAAAAAGAAATTGGTTCCGAGTGTCCTTCTTATAGAAAAACAACTTTTCCTATAGAAATAAAATATGGACTAGGATCTTAGGTTTAGGGACCCGTCATTGTTTATCTCCAGGGGGAGGGCGGTGAAAAAGTAGGGGTCATGAAAAAATCAGAAACTGATTGAGGGGGTCACTGTTTTCTGGTTGATCAAGCAGGGGGGGGGTCATGATTTTTTCAGACACTGATTAGTTGTAGGTAAAAATCATTGGCATGTAAAATGAAAAATAAATATATTCAGCCAAAGAAAATGTCTCCTTGTTTTACATTTAGCAAAACATCCAACTATCACTATATAATACATACATGTAGTATACATTAGAAGGAGACTTGCTTATTCACTTACTACATTATAGTTCCAAAGTCAACCCAAACCAATAGAATGAATTAATGTAAACAGGCTTAATGATGAGCATGACCATGTACCAGTGGCCCAAGCACCAAAGACTCGGGAATCTACAATTACGATTCCAATTGTTTCTGTTGGTAAAATAACTCGTAAATGCTGCATTTGTCTAACCACTAAGACCCCGTTTTTACAATGCCGGCAGATGAACACCTGTATATGTTCGTTACTCAGGCTCTTCTTATTCAGAATTATTAGTATACTTTCCACCAGAAGACAGTCAACCCTTTATATTTTCATGGTGTACTTAAACACACTAGTCATTCGGCTAATCGGGTCAATTGTCCGTTGATTTTGTTTAACATGCGGTTACAAGGACGATGAGTCCGTTGATTGGAGTCGGCTACGGGTCAGTTGAGAGAAAATTTAAATTTTTGTCCGGAAATTTTCCGATTAAGTCGATTTTTAGGTAACAAAAAATCGTGGCCCTACAAAACGCGTTTGTCTACCAGTGTAATAGCGATCCTGCTAGCATTCACTCTCATTGTTTTTAAAATACGTTTCAATACATGGTCAGAAAACTTAAAGGCGATGTTGTACCCTACAGTAAATTCAATATCAGTCAGAAAAATTTATTTGTTTGAAAAACATCGTATATTTTTATACCAGAAGCTAAACTAATTCTGATTAACTACACTGTGGGCATTCCAATGTTCTTTATTCATTTTAAAGGGTTTAAATTATGTTATTTTCAAAAATTACATATTTTTTGTCCGTTAATGCGTTGGCTACAATTTAAAAGACAGTTAATGAGTTCGTAGCCGGCAATGTTTTTTTTTATCAAAATGATGATAATCTCATGTTTTCTAAACAAGATGAAGCTGAGGACCTGATATAGGCCGAGGACATATAACCAGGACGATTTGCAAAAGGCAAAGTTTATAATAGGTTTATTACAAAGATTTACGGTCGATAATAGACATTTATAAGCCTAAATTCTCTTTGGCTTGTAAAAGATAATTTGCTTAGGAAGATGGTTATTTATATTTACTTTCATTTGTATAATATATGCAATACATTAAATGATATGCTTGCTAAGTTTGTGATAATTAAATATTCTATACAGTACTTGTAAAATTCAACTATGAAGTACTTTAAACTTTGTTCTTGATATCTCGATGATTTTAATTAAAGTCTTACCCTGGACTGTAATTGCATCAACATAGCCGTTGTTATCGCGTATTTGATTCCCGAAGATATACGATATTTTAAATTTGACTAAATGCTGCAAGAGGATGGTCCACAGTAGCTGCACATAAAAAGTACCAAGTAAGTATTTATGGAATAAGTAATTATTAACAAATTTTTCTTCAAACGACCAAAAAATTAACTAACGTATGTAGTCAACGATTTGATCATTGCGTATTTTGATACAACAGAAATATCTGCTATCCCTTTGGATGTCGTCGTCATCGATTTTGTAGAACAAAATCTTTTCCAAGTTCGCAATTTATCCAAGATGTTCACCATTAATTATAATAGTTGAACTCTATGGGAACACATATTCACAGATCTCCTCTGAATCTGAGTAGATTGATTGATTGATTAGTAAGAGTTTAACGTCCAATGAGCAATATTTCAGCTATATCAGGACGAGAACAAGTTAATCAATTCAAAAAATTGAAAGTATCAGAAGAAAGAAATAAAGGTGGAAGGGACAACCTGGGCAACGACTTTTGACTGCCACTGGAAAATTGGAGAAATGGGTAGGGGCAGGAAATACCCGTTGGGTGTACGCTTGACAACAGTAGTCTTGGGATTGTCCCTTGTAAACATAGTTTGTTCGGTTTGCACTTTAACCAAGATTGCCGATATTGTGAAGCATAGATTCGTATTGGACCATATAATAATGATATTCCCTGTTCTCATTTGATATTTTTGAATATGAGTCCTAGTCAAAAGAGGGAAAGATCCATTGGTGACCAACAGAAAATAATGTTGGACCCAAGGGAAATACTTCAAATGTTTTAAAACTTTGAAAAAATAGATTGATTGATTGATTGAATATTGTTTAACGTCTACTCAGCAATATTTCAGCTATATCAAGACGAGAACAAGTTTGTTAATAAATAATCACTTTGGTATGGAAAGGGCCATGGGACGGGAAATTCTGACTGCCACTGGAAAAGTAGGGTGAAATCGTCAAGGGCGGGGAATTTAGCCTTGTAGCCGATCACCTACGGACCACCCCAAAAAGAGCTTGCTACAAGGGTTCTTTAACGTGCAGGAAGCGTGGCATTTCTTCCAACACGTGGACCTGAGTTTACATCCCATCCGAAAGATGAGTTGTGTATTTATTAATCCCGCACAACCACGGAATGGGTCCTATTTCTATATCCCGGGACCCTCGGGGTCGGCCTCCGTTTAGGAGGGGTCACACCCCGCAAGCCGGAGATACTAGGTCTTATTGAAAAAATAGAAATAGAAATAAAATTTCATTACAATTTCATCACAATGGCTGTTCAGAGACTTATTCAAAATGGCAGCCATTAGGAGGCATACTTTATAATGACACCGTCTGTAGCCCAATTAGAACATAAAAACAAAATACCGAAGTTACTGTGAATGTCATTTCTGCATAACGCAATTTCAACAACTCATGTCTCTTCAGTACAGATCAAATTAAAACAGTTTACAATCAATAAACCGAAATAAGTCTCAAAACTAACTGAGAAAAACAAATCACTAAAAGGATCTAATTACAGAAGCCAAAATTATCTAAGGTTATGTCAGAGGGAGGTACTCCAGAAAAGATTCCAGAAAAGTCTGTTTTTGCCAACATCTAAGCAACTTATAAATTGTATTTATATAAAGACAATACCCTTCACAAATCATACAAAATAAGTCAACATCTCATACCAACAGGAGAAAAATATTAAAAACTCTCAAAGATCTGTACTCTTCACCTGGATCATAGCTGACACAGACAACTCTTTCAAAGTTGGCTATTTCGACAGCTTATTCTTTTCAGATCAGATCAAATCCAAATATTTGAAAGACCATAAACCCAGAGATATATAAAATCAGTACAATAAATATTTCAAGTAGTTAGTTCACAAGAATATACACGAAAACGACCAATGATAATGACTTTGTTTGAGAAAATGGCACAGTAATTATCAAATTCATTGAAGGGCTTCTTCAAAATAAAGACGAAGTACTGGCCAAGTCCTTCCAGCTTCCGTTATATAGATGCTATTTTATCACTAAACAGCCCTCGCTTTGGTGATTTTCTTCATCTTGTGTATCGAAAAGAGCTTGAAATTAAAGATACTACAGATACTTCCAAATCGGCCTCGTTCCTTGACCTTCATCTTGAAATTGACAACAGAGGTACATTACAAACTATGTTGTATGACAAACGCGAAGAATTCACTTTTCCAATAGTCAACTTCCCTTTTCTTTGAAACAACATTCAAAAAGAGCCAGCATATGGAGTTTACATCTCAAAACTCATCCGCTACTCAAGGGCTTATGGTCGTTACAGTGACTTTTTTGATAGAGCCCAGTTGCTTACAAACAGATTGCTTTTAAAAGCAAAGGTACGATACCAAAAACTTAAAGTCATCATTACAGAAGTTTTACGGCCGACATCGCGATCTTGTGGATCCCATATGACAACAGATCTTTCCCTCTACAACTTAAGTCTGTTTTTCCTCAATCGGTTTGAGTTTACTACCGCAGTTGACAGGTTCAACACGGCGGGTGTCTTATAAGAGGCAGGAGATGCTTATTCTAACGGTACACCTGATCTCATGGTTTTTATTGGGTCAATGTTGTTCATCTGTATGTGTGTCTCCATTTTTCTTTTTTGTCCCATACTCAAGTGGTGTCATTGTCCAAGGATTGTTCATTCTTTTGACTGACGGTCCGGTTCTCACTTACTTTACTCTCAACGGACCGAATTAACTGACTGAGTTTCGGGGGCCTACCCATTAACGGACAGCGTTTTCAATAATTCTTGATTATTTTCAAAAATATAAATCGGTGATTTGTGTTGTTAAGGCAGTGTATGCTACTAACTCTATCTTTCAGCGGATGATAAATGAAGTGTGCTTTTTCTTGTATTTAACTTGATAAATACTTAAAACTAAAGTTTGTTTACATCTGCAAAGGTCAAAATATAGTCGTGAGTAATACGCATTTCCAAAATGCGTTTATATTCTACAGTGTTGACAAAAATGTTTTTACAACAATATTCATACATCATTTCTCCACTGGTCGACACAAAAATAATTTTCCTCTAAATTGCATGCGTTATAAAAAAGCAAAAAATTGACTGACCTTTCTGATGATATTACGATATATCCTGATTAACTGACTGTAACCTTCTCCAATCAACGGACTCATCGTCGTTGTAACCGCATGTTAAACAAAATCAACGGACAATTGACCCGATTAGCCGAATGACTAGTGTGTTAAATTGATTGATTGATTGAATATTGTTTAACGTCTACTCAGCAATATTTCAGCTATATCAAGACGAGAACAAGTTTGTTGATAAATAATCACTTTGGGGTATGGAAAGGGCCATGGGACGGGAAATTCTGACTGCCACTGGAAAAGTAGGGTGAAATCGTCAAGGGCGGGGAATTTAGCCTTGTAGCCGATCACCTACGGACCAAACCCAAAAGAGTGTGTTAAAAGATAAACAACGTTGATAAAAAAAACTAGTTCTCTCCATTTTTTTCATGTGTATATACATGTTTTTTTTTACTTGGCCGTTGATTTATTGTGGTAATGTTCACCAATCAAGCGCTCCGGTTGTCAAAGGACAGTACTTTATATTCATTACAGGTTTGTGCAATTTGTCTCAAATGATTTGTTTTAGTAGTACTATCACAGGTAGAAACGTTGTCCTACCGTATTCGTGTGTTGTGGTGGTTTTCTGTCCTACGTTGTGGTGGTTGTCCTGACGTTGTGGTGGTTGTCCTGACGTTGTGGTGGTCATCCAAGTCAAAATGTAAACAAAACAGCATTTTTTATAAATGCTCAGAAAATAGATTGCTTAACTTGATCTTACCAACTACAAAAGTTTTGTATCCTTTTTTCTGATTTGTATACCTGTTTCTTTTTATTCCTTATATTATGTACAATAATGTACAATAATGTTTTTGTCAAAAATATTGAAAAATGCGATTTTTGAGCATTGTAAACCAACTTTGAGTTTCAAAGTACATTGAAATGGAAAGACATTTCACTTAAAAAGGATATTATAGTTTCATTGTAATTGTCATTTCTTTCATTTGGTTAAAAAACAACTTTGAAAAAATAAAATTGACCTGACGCTGTGGTGGTTTGTCCTGGCAATGTGGTGGTTAGTCCTGGCAATGTGGTGGTGTTTCTTAAGTAATAAATGTTGAAATAATTACAAACCAAGCATGAAATGACGTATTCAAGAGGATAATGATAATATTACATCATAAAGAATCACCATTCAGGAAATCAATAAAATGTTGGCCAAATCAAGATTTACTGACTCTGCAATTTTGAAGGAAAGGCTGTAACATTGCACTTTTTTTACCAAAAATTTATAATTTTTACGTTTTTCGTTTTTAATTGCCAAAACAATAAGAGATAGAGGTAAAGTTTAAATTGATTAAATATTTGCCATAACAAGATCTACCCACCCTGCAATTTTGATGGGAATTCAAAAACCTATGTAGGAGTTATAGCCCTTTATTTATCAAAATTTTACAATTTTTACAATTTTCGTCTTCTATTCCGAAAACTAAAAGAAATAGAAGTTAAGTATTTTTAATAAAATGTTTGCCATAACAAGATCTATCCATCCTGCAATTTTAATGGGGAATTAAAAAACCTATGTAGGAGTTATTGCCCTTGATTTAAGTACAGCAATTTTGGAGGAAATTCTGAAACCTGTGAAAAATATATTCTAACATAGATATTATAGACCAGGTGAGCGATTACAGGCTCAGGTGAGCCTCTTCTTTCAATTTTGTTTTAATGTATAACATGTTCTCGTCCTGAATATAGCAAAAAAAATACTCGCTTGACGCTTAAAACTAACTAATCAAGAAATCAATTTCTTTTGTGTAATATTTGGCGGAGAAATGTGCCCGAGAAATTGGTGGCTATGATTTTGGAGAATGCCATTGCGTATAATTTGTCCTTGCACTCGTGGTAGAAATTCAACATCTTTTTGCACTTGTTACACTTGCAAAAAGGATCGAATTTCTACAAAGCGCAAGGAATCCCTGATCCTATTTTAACCGGAGATTCTATTGTAAAAGCCAGTGCCTATTATCCCTTTATTTGATCTTATTTATTACACGATGTTGTCAAAACTTCTGTCCAATTCCTTTCGCATTTGTTTTTGTGCAAATAAAATCAATAGTTGGCGGCGTGCAAACATAAATGATTGAAGTACGGGAGGGGTATTTTCGGACGCACTCTGGTAAGATTTTTATCGCTCTCCGACTCGAAAATGATTGAAATCTTACCCTTACGTGTCCAAGATTTCCCGGTCTTGTGCTTTCCCCGATGTTACATCCTTTAAGTCTGGTATCGGTATCCCTACCCCAACAGAGACAAAAATACATTGTAACGTCCACGAACAACCCGAAAATAAATATCAAACACTGGGAAACTCAGTCACACATTGGTAAGATTTCAATATTTGACTTACTCAGCAAAATTTTGTCAGGAAATTATTAAAATCTTACTCACGGTTGTCTGAAATTTTTATATCTTGTACTTTCCCCAGTGTTAGGTTCTCATAATCTGCGCTAGATATGTTCGAATTGCTTCATTCGTATATTATTTCAATGAAGAAAAAGAGGATGTGATCGGATATTATGGCTGCAAATATGTGTGTACTTAGTATAATGGATTGCTTCATGTTATAGTTTGAACAATTCATACATTTTCGCCTGTTGATCTCCGTATTGATAACAATCATAAACAGTATTGATAAGAGGATATAGCAGAATAGACCATCAATTCACCAAAAAACGCGAACGTAAAAACAAATAATAACAACTGTCAAATCATTAACAGTATTGATAAGAGGATATAGCAGGAAACATCAAGCAATTCACCAAAAAAAAAAACGCGAACGCAAAAACAAATAATAACAACTGACAAACACATAAAACGATAGGAACTCGGATATCCGGACTTGGTATCGGCACTAGCAAAAGCCAGTGGTAGGGTTTAACCGGCTTTTGGGTACCCAAACCTCCCCTTTTCTCTATCCCGTATCCCTATAGTATAGTATAAAATACACAAATCAAAACCAATCCAGGTAGACCAATAACCACAAAACCACTATCTTGAAGGCGAAAAGAAGAGGGACGAAACGTGATTTTGAAAGAATGGTCTTAGGGTGCTTGCCGCTAAAGTACCGGCTAGCTCAAGTAGTCTAGTTTGTTGGTGTGAAGAGGTGCTTCTTTTTGTGGTTTTACAATAAGTACCTTGCACGTATATTATCGAAATCATCTTTCTGAAGAGTGTCAGTAGTACCAAGACGATAACAATCATCGACGGTTTCTTTGAGTTTTTGTAAAAATCTGTCCCTATCACCACTTCCATTATAGTAGACTGACGCCATATTTTCCTTTTGCATGCAGTTTGAGAACGTGAATTTTATTGGATAAGAAGACGAAGCTGCATCTCTGCATAACTTAAACAGATACGCGTATAATGTTAATATATACACGTATATATACGCGTATATTGAAAATATATACGCGTTTATAATTAACGTGTAATTAAACGCATATATAACGATAATATATTGATTGATGTTTTACGCCAACTTCAGCAATATTTCAGCTATATTGTGGCGAGAACTGTTGGGTTTATTGAAGAATTCTAATAAATACATAAAATATTAATATAAAACCATATAGCTTTATACAAGTAAAACAAATGTGTAAAATGTTAAAAAACATAATAGTAAATTTTTGGTTTAACAATAACAATATTAGAAATTAGAAACTTGTTTAAAATTGATCTATTTAAATCTTACTAAATAAATTGATTGCTTTTAAAAATTGAACGATTTTGTCGCCTGCGACGTTTGTAAATAGGTCTTTAAGACAATCAGCAGAATAAAAACACGCCTGATATCGGCAACATCTAAACATTCAATTAAAACATGTTGAATTGTATAAGGACAATTGCATGGAATACATTCAGGTCGATCATCACTGTTGAGGATAAAACTATGTGTTGTTCTAGTATGTCCAATACGACATCGGGTCAACACTACCTGTTCCCTACGGTTTTTACCACAGGAATCAATTTGTTTACCGACGTCTGACTGTATTCCATGCAGTTTATTATTTATTTGCAGATCCCATTTGACCTGCCATAACTTTAAAATGTATTTAACAATTAAAGGCTTCATGTCAGTGTACGGTACTGGACAATCCGCCATCTCATCATCTAGTGCATCCTTGGCTTCCTGATCAGCAACTGTGTTTCCATAGATCCCCACATGACTAGGGATCCAAACATAAATGACTTCTTTGCCTAATGCTACAAGTGATTTGTAGAATTCGGCTATTTTCAAAATAATTGGGTGTTTTGTTTTTCGACTTTCGATTGCCAATAGGCAAGATAGTGAATCGGAACAGATCATGAATTTATTTGATTGCGATAAAGCTACAAATTTAAGTGCTGAGTAAATAGCGTTAGCTTCGGCAGTAAATATGGAACTAGAGGATGGTAATCGGAGAGTTGCTGCACGATCTCCAAAAACGGCTGCAGAAGCCACTCTGTCTCCATCCTTAGAGCCATCTGTGTAAATTTGCAAGTATTCAGGTTGTTCAGATTTAATTCTTGCAAAGTCCTGCTGGATAACCAAATGATTGGTATCATCCTTTTTGTGTTTAACGATAATATACGCGTATATATCAGTAATATACGCGTATATTATCGTTATATACGCGTATATATTTAAAAAACGCGTATATAATCGCGCAAATAACATGAACGGCCATTCATAGTCATTGGACGGGAAATTCTGACTGCCACCGGAAAAGCAGGGTGAAATCGAAAGGGGTGGGGAATTAAGCCTTGTAGCCGATCACATACGGACCACTCAAAAAAAGAGTTTGCTACAAGGGTTCTTTAACGTGCAGGAAGCGTGGCATTTCTTCCAACACGTGGACCTGAGTTTACATCCCATCCGAAAGATGGGTTATGTTTTTATCCAGCCAGTACAACCACGGACTGGGTCCTTTTTCCATATCCCGGGGTTCCCTCGGGGGTCAAACCCGTTTAGGAGGGGTCATACCCCGCAAGCCGGAGATACTAGGTCCTATTGCTATACCCCGGCGGTAAAAAGAATATGGAGGATGTCGTCATTGCTTTAATTTAAGCAAATAATACAAGAGCCGATAACTGACCTACAATAGTGAAAAGGGATTCGAAGATTTATATGAATTTCAAGTAGACATGTGTTTATAGATCTGAAAAGAGAGGGGGTGTGGAGGACGAATAACTAAATACCGAAGTCACTGTGATTTACTTTCTGCATATGCGCATTTCGACAACTTATGTCTCATCAGTGCAGATAAAAGCTAAACGTTTGGAAGACCATTAACTCAAAGATGTTTAAAAACTGACAGAGAACAAATAACCAAAGTGATCTAAATTTAAAGCCAAATCAGCTAAGGACAGAGCTTTGCATGAGGGAGATACTCCTTAGTTTTCAATAAAATTTACAAAATTTTAGATATTGGAAGGTTTAAAAAATAATCGGCTTTCGGGTCAGCACCGAATAACGGATATTACTCTTCGAAAGTATTGGTGTCCATGACAAAGCTCTATCATCGGCTGATATTGGCTGCACATCGAGATCAATTGGTTAATTCGCTCTTTATCAGTCTTTTTACATATCTGTGTTTTAGATTTCATCTGCCCTGAAGGAAAATTAAATTATTAGTAAGGTCGGCAACATGAGATGTACACTGAATGTCAAAGTTATTTTTTTTGTTTTTTGTATTTCAGGTGTGATCTACTATGAATGTGAAAAATATTTTAGTCTTACGTCTTCTTGTGAAATGTTATGTCCCTTCGGTAATCTACTGTTGAAAAGCATGTGTACGATGTTTAGGGTTGATATTTCATATCAAATGTTAAAAGGTTAGGGCTAATAGAAGCTTTCCATGTTGTACCAAACAATTTTCAAACTTTCTTCACTTTCATTTTTCCTCATCGGATCTGTTAAATGTTTTCCAGAATAAGAGTTTTCTCGAGCAACATTTAGATAACGGAGGTTTTGATTGGTAAGTAGGTTCCCTGTTTAGTCTTGTTCCTAATATGGTTACAAAAAAGTATAGTCAAAAATAGAACATGAAATCGTGTAATTGCATCAATATCACATTAACAGAACAATGACGGTCAAAATATCCGTTTATCCGTAAACTGCATTTGACCGTCAAATCCACGAGTGACACCATCGGATATTCAAATATTGCTCTGTTATAGATTAAATATAGGAAGGTTTGCCATAACGTCACAGATTCGAAAAGGTAAATTTGGTGGGCTAGAAATACTAAAAATTCCATTTTTAATTGGCGTTTTTGTTAAGTATACAAATTGTGGCAATTTTTTATTTTTCAAAACCACATGAAAATTTTTCTGAAGAACCTTGTAGCAAGCTCTTTTTGGGGTGGTCCGTAGGTGATCGGCTACAAGGCTTAATTCCCCGCACTTGACGATTTAACCCTACTTTTCCAGTGGCAGTCAGAATTTCCGGTCCCATGGCCCTTTCCATACCCCAAAGTGATTATTTATTAACAAACTTGTTCTCGTCTCATGGGTCACAGATGTCCTATAAATCCTATATTTCCTATAAAAACCAGACATGTCCTATAATGTCATATATTTGGACTTTTTGTCCTATAATACCTATAAAATTTGCATTTATCATGAGCAAAAGTATATAAACAAAAATTTTGTAAAGTAAATAATAGAAAAAGGGCAACTCTTGCCTGCACAGCAATGTTATTTCAAAATTTTGTCTTCTCATGCAAAATTTATACTGTAAATTGTAAACTTATTGCATGATAACTAATATTTAGTACCATCAGGAGTCCATTAATTAGCCTTAAGGTACCAGTTAACAGAAAGAAAACCCTGACTTTTAATTTAAGCACACTGAATACCTACATGTTGGATGATATATAACTATATACTAAAGTTACAGTAAATTTGGTTTCTGCAGGTACATGTAGCTATTTTGGACAAATTTTGTCTTTTTAGTGCAGATCAAACATTTTTGAAGCCATAAGCTGAAAGATGTATAAAATGATAGAGAACAAGTAATGTAAAGCTAAAATCTGCAAAGGACAAAGCTCTGTATAAGTTTGTGTAAACTCCTTAGTTTTAAGCAGAATTTAAAAAGACTTAAATATAGGAAGTTTCCAAATAAAATCCAGTAGAAAGGAAAATTACCATGGCATGTTCTAATTAGTAGCCGCCGTGCGCGGTCCCGGCTGAAGAATAGGCCCGCAGCATCCTCTGAGCTTGGAGTATGAGCCATCCTAACAGAGGACCCCGAGGGAACCCCGGGATATAGAAATAGGACCCAGTATCTCCGGCTTGCGGGGTGTGACCCCTCCTAAACGGAGGCTGACCCCGAGGGTCCCGGGATATAGAAATAGGACCCATTCCGTGGTTGTGCGGGATTAATAAATACACAACCCATCTTTCGGATGGGATGTAAACTCAGGTCCACGTGTTGGAAGAAATGCCACGCTTCCTGCACGTTAAAGAACCCTTGTAGCAAGCTCCTTTTGGGGTGGTCCGTAGGTGATCGGCTACAAGGCTAAATTCCCCGCCCTTGACGATTTCACCCTACTTTTCCAGTGGCAGTCAGAATTTCCCGTCCCATGGCCATTTCCATACCCCAAAGTGATTAATTATCAACAAACTTGTTCTTGTCTTGATATAGCTGAAATATTGCTGAGTAGACGTTAAACAATATTCAATCAATCAATCAATCTAATTAGTAGATCTGCACTTCATGTAATATGGGCAACAGCAGGGAACATAATTTAACATTTGATCCTTTGAAAGGTCCTATAAGGTCTTCTCTGAAACTACAAGTCTGATTAGATTTATTTGGTATTTTCAACTTCAAGATCACTTAATTGTTTAAGCATTAAATAAGCAAATGAATTTATGGAGATCAACTGTTTTTGAACTATACTCCTTCTTCCATTAATAAAAGATATTATCTTGCTATTTTCAAATTAAAAAGTAGTGGTAATTGTGGACAGCTGAAAGGGAGTTGGAGTCAGTCATTTTTAGCTCACCTGGCTATGCGAGGTTGAGCTTTTGCCAACACTTGGCATCCATCGTAAACTTTTCATTCATAGATCTTTTCCTCTGAAACCACTGGGCGAATTGGAACCAAACTTGGTCACAATAGTCCTTGTGGTCCCTTTTAAGAATAGTATCCGGCAGGTCTGTACCTCATCTAAGATGGCCACCAGTTGGGAACATAGTTTTAACATTGGACCTTATGGAAAATACATTCAAAGATCTTCTAAGAAACTACTAGTCCAAAAAGAACCAAACCTAGTCACAGTGGTCCTTAGATAAGGTATTCGGCAGGTCTGTACTTTATCCCAGATGGCTGCCAGTAGGGAACATAGTTTTTACATTGGACCTATCGATTTTAAGTGGAACCCCTGTCCAAATTTTTATCTGAATTGTGGTCTGATATGGATTGTAATGGATGATGGAGCTCTCAGTTGCCATTGAAACCAATCAAGAAAACTGTAATTTAAAAAAAAAGTATTATGCTGAATCTATGTTTTGTTTTCAGAAATATGCAAACACTAGTTAATAAGGAGAACCCCTGCCCAAATTTTTTTTGAAATGGGCTTGTAATGTTTTAATTTCAGCAATGATTATTACCTAGATTACAAGGGAAACCCCTGCCCAAATTATTTTTGAAAAGTGGTCTGAAATGTGTCAAATTGGATAACACATCCAAACAAATTTAAAGTTCCATTCTGAAACAACTTAGAACAGAATAGAACTTTGATGGTACCTTCCAATAAAGGTATCCAGGACGTCCACCCCAACTCATCCAATATGGCTGCTAGCATTGAGATAGTTTATATTGGTTTCCATTAAAAGAATTAAGTCTCTGGAACCACTAATTGAATTAGAACTAGACTTTATCATAATAAAGTCCTCTGGTGGCCCTAGAACTAAACTTTATCAAAAAAAAAGTCCCCTGGTGGCCCCTTAAAATTTGCATTTTTTGGCATGTCTTCATCCAATCCAAAGTGGCCTCCAGCAGGGAACATAGTTTAACATTGAATCCTATTGGAAATGCCTTTTATCTATATCAGCCATGGTCCAGGTGAGTGATACAGGCTCTTGGGAGCTTCTTGTTTAAAGAATTTTGTCAGTAAAATTGTCCTATATATGTCCTATTGTAAGCCAAAAAATCCTATATTTGGCCTATTTTCTTGTAAAAAAATCCTATTTTTCCTATATTTTTGAAGCCAAAAGTTGCTATGACCCATGTCGTCTTGATATAGCTGAAATATTGCTGAGTAAACGTTAAACAATATTCAATCAATCAATCAATTTGAAGAACATGAAGAAAATTTAAAAAAGAACATCTGTAGAAAAACATGAAACTTTTGAAGTTTATTATGCATTTAACAGATCCAAAATCGCACGGTCAATAAAAAAAATTACAACGATTAAAAGTTCTATAGTCTGTTTAACGTTATGTTCTCCTACCACTTCCTTCTGCATGTACGACACAACACTCAGCCAATCCTAAATTATTGCATCTATATTACTAGATACGAACATGCCCTGTTATTTCTGATTTGCCCGTCAACGGTGTAGTCGATACACACCAAAATGGGTGAAATGATTTTAAATTATTAATTTAGTCGGCATACAGGTGCTGGGTACTTAGGGAGAACTTCCAACTCTCATTTTAAGTCTTTTTATTTATTACTCTCCAAGCACTCGAAATTAACTCTCAACTCAAATTCTTTTGCATGGTGTTTCTCTTTTCCATGAGTTTTTTTCATAATGGACATGGAAGTTCTCCCTAAGTACCCCGCACCTGAATCGATTTTCATGGGCTCCGGCTACAGAGCTGCCGGGCGCGTCCCCAGGTGGTGGATAGGAGAATGCCCTGTCTTTGTGGGGTTGTCAGGTCATAATACGGAAAGCCTGACCGCGAACCATTGTAGCCAAACTGTGCGGAGAAATGCCACGCTCCATGCAGTATAAAGACCGCTTCTATATTTCTCCCGCCGTGCGCGGTCCCGGCTTATGAATAGGCCCGCAGCATCATCTGAGCTTGGAGTATGAGTCTTCCTAACAGAGGACCCCGAGGGAACCCCGGGATATAGAAATAGGACCTAGTATCTCCGGCTTGCGGGGTGTGACCCCTCCTAAACGGAGGCTGACCCCGAGGGTCCCGGGATATAGAAATAGGACCATTCCGTGGTTGTACGGGATTAATAAATACACAACCCATCTTTCGGATGGGATGTAAACTCAGGTCCACATGTTGGAAGAAATGCCACGCTTCCTGCACGTTAAAGAACCCTTGTAGCAAGCTCTTTTTGGGATGGTCCGTAGGTGATCGGCTACAAGGCAATTGAAAGTCGGAAAACAAAACACCCAATTATTTTGAAAATAGCCGAATTCTACAAATCACATATAGCATTAGGCAAAGAAGTCATTTATGTTTGGATCCCTAATCACGTGGGGATCTATGGAAACACGGTTGCTGACCAGGAAGCCAAGGATGCACTAGACGACGAGATGGCGGATTGTCCAGTACCGTACACTGACATGAAGCCTTTAATAGTTAAATACATTTTAAAGTTATGGCAGTGTCAGAGTGTGACTTTTGTGTCTGTGGGGTTTTGTGTAGAGCAAGAAGAACAAGACCAAGAAGACGACAGACGCTGTGATGCTCTTGGAGCTGACTAGGTCGACAGGCCTGAAATGTACAAAGACAAGGAGATCTTCTTAGATGGTCTTTATTCACTGGATATAAATCATGAAGTGTAACAATAGTATATATAATAACAGTAATGTATAACAGAATGAATTGAATATCAACATGAATGAAATGCATTTAAATTGAAGTGTGGACCGCACTTATGTAAAAAGAAACCATGCTAAATGAAACTTAATCATTCGATAACTATTAAACAATAAAATGTGACGTCGACTATGCTCAGACTTGTTCGATTAGCTCAGAAATCTTAGTTTAAATTAAGCAGTATTAAGTTTACTGATTTCGCAAATGTATATAAATGGTACCTTGGTTAAACTTGTAAAGTAATGTGAAATTATAAAAAAAATGTTTGGAATATGAATTTGGAATACAAATTTGATTAATAAAATAATGTCGGTTATAACTTACTCATGTGTGAAAACTTTCAACATAGAAAAAGCATAAGGCGGTCCAAGAATAATAAAATCAATATGGAATAATACTAAAAACTCTGTGTTTACTATTTGTATACCTTTGTTTCTAAGAATCTTTGTTAATGCAAAGTAGCTGAAACTATGACGCATTTAAGAAGAAAATATACTCGCTACTTACAAACATGCAATGTGTCAATGGAGATCATTGAGGGGGAATAACTCTTAATTCTGGAGTAATTGAAAAATGGTTTGTGAAACGAGAATGTTGGATTTGGGGAAACTAACTAGCTCACATACTAAAGTACCCACAACTGAGTTTAAAAATAAAAAGTAAACAATTAAATGAATAAAAAACACCTGGTACAGGAGCCTGGAACAAGCGCTACAAATGAGCATTATATAGACTTAAAATATTGTCTGATGGGCATAGCATATGCACTTTATATTAAGGTTTGATGGGCATAACCTATGCACTATAAAATAGGGTTTGATGGGCATAATAAATGCACTATAACATTAGAACAAATAAAATCATGATGGGTAGTCATGGGGCAAGACAGACCGACATGAGTTGTTTGCCTAGGGACGCTTAGTTACCTGTCGACAAAGGAATTTGGACCAAATGATCTTATATATTAATATGCTTACACTATTCATTGCTTAATTATTGGTAATTAAGGTGTAAGTTAAATATTATTTTCCCAAAATGTGTCGCAGATAAAATGCTGAATTGTCTCCCTTTCCAAAATAAAATATGGGCTACCTAGAAGAAGTATACAGGTCCTGACACACAAAAATACATTAATATGAAGGGCTTGACATATATACACGGATTAGGGATTCTATGAATACTTATGTATTAAGGGAATTTAGACTTTGAAAATAATGCTAGAAGTCTTATAAAATTATGCACAAAGCTTTCAAACATAATAAAATCACATAAGTTGAAATGCTACATTCTTTAATGTTCCAAATTCAAAATTTAAGAATTTGTAATAAAATAACCATTGTGATTTGTGATACGCATAAGGAAATTTTGCAGACTTAATCTTAATTGAATTTTGAAAATCAATGACATGCACATAACTAAAATTCCCTAAACCTATTCATAAATAGATTGAATATTATTTTGGATATGTTAACGGCTTAGTCCGATGTATTTTGAAACAAAATAGTAAATATAAAATTTTCTTAAATTTGATAACAAAATAACAAAGTTAACTTTTACTTAATAAAATAAATTATATTTTACTTGAAATGTACAAAGACAAGGAGATCTTCTTAGATGGTCTTTATTCACTGGATAGAAATCATGAAGTGACGCTATTCAGTGAGTAAAGGATCTCCAAGGCTTTGCACTATTTTGTTATGTGTTAACCATCAAAATTCCAATTTTTGGGAATTAGCGGACTTGTGGCGTAATAACATAAAATTTGAGTGACTCGCCCCAATTAGCGTTCCATGTCATGTGAAATTTAGATAAGACTTTGGTGTGAATTTGGGACAATAGATTTCCATTGACACTATTTGATTAAGAGCTCTTGATGTCATATTGGGAGACCCCAAAGCTCGAAAGCTGTAAACATTTATTGTTGTTTAAAGGGGATTAACTTGTACCTTTATCTAAATTCTTGCTAAAACTTTTTGTATAAAAAATAATCAATAAAACTGATTTTAAGTGGCATTTCCGAATTAATTATATGTCTGGCTAAGAAAAATTATTTGATAAAATAATGTATTTTCACTTAAATAAAGCAAACTTAAAACAAAAAGAAATTGAAACTTGAAATATAAAAATCTCAATATAAATTAACTTCTCACTTTTAGAATTCATAAAAATTGCCTTAGAACAATTTGCCCTAAAATTACTATATGACAACTCCCCCCTGACCTGCCTGCTTTGGACACCAAAGCTAGAAAAATGTTTTGTTCTACCTGAAACAATTTTCAATAATAAATGTAATTTATTGTTGTTTTATTAATAAATAAATAATCCATCCTCCTTGTGAATACGATTTGCACATAAATCCACTTAAATGAATATACTAACATTTGGTATTCACACTAAATCCACATAGTTGAATAAAACTGCACATAATCCAATTGAATATGGAGTCGCACACTTAATCCAATAAATATTTTGGTCGGTTCCAGTACAACGCAGGTGCCATAGCAAGTACAACCAAACAGCAATTGATTGTCTATTGATACACTATCATACTACATACAACATACAAATGCAAGTCTTGCTTATCAAGGTCTGATAGGGGACAAGTTAATATAAAAGACAAAAAATGGTTTATGTACAACTATATACAACAAGTATTTGGTATTTAATTCAATTAGTATTGTAGCAAACACAACACCCTATTTGAACTACACATTCAATATAAATTCAAAATGTGTAAAAAATAATGCAGCCACTAGCTTTGCCAGAAAAGGTATGTGACAATGTCTCGCTACCAATTAAGACTCAGTTAGATGACTTTATGTATGGTTAAGAAAAAAGTTTTTATGTACTATGGGAAGGTCAAAGCATCACTTTATCTAATGAACAAAAATTTAACACAACAACAAAGGAGATTGCAAAAACAGTACAACTTTAACGTTCTAATAATTATTGGTTCAAAAGATGCTGATCTGACTGTTGACAAGTTAAAAGACATATTGACTGGTGGAGGTATATAAAGGAAAAAAATTACTTAACTTTCCAGGAGCTTGCAAAAACAGGTCAACTTGAAAGAGAAGGAAAAAATTATTTATGCAACTTGTGTTGTTCACTGAAAAGTTCCATTCTTGATGGCACTTACAGGTAACTATGAATAAAAAAATCTGAGAAAAAGAATCATAAACTTCAAAGTCCATTCTTGATGGCCCTTGTAGAAAGATAACTAAAATAAATAAAAATGGTCAATAGATTGTTGAAAAAATATCATCCTAACATTGGATAAAGGGCGTTTGAATGAGCTGAAGATGCTTTCCATGGGGAGACTTGATTATGAAAAACATCCTCTGGCGGATTCAAGATATTGGCAAATCCCTGATGTGTCACATAGATGTATGCATTGAAAGGTTGGCGTAAAATACCAGGGAGATTATAACGATGACTAAAACTAAGGGGTAATGTGGTAGGGATGTTGACACTTTGTCCAGTTAACAAATTAGTGACTTTGAAAGGTGACCAAACAACAAATAGTTTACAGTAGGGGAAGGGTGCAATGCTTAGGTCTTCAACTGCTGATCGTGAAAATTTATAATAGAATGGGCACAAAGACAATTCTAAATTAGGAATTACAACACAATTGCAACCACAAGTTATTTCTAAGACCAAAGTTGTGCAACGTTTAGCTCTTGACTTGTACAAATAAATAACTAAAGTTGTCAAAAATATTAAAATAATGATGCTAAGTATTACAGAGGCATGAACCCAAGTAAATTCAGAAACTAAAAATTGTTTAATTTTTGTAGCAAAATCACCCTCAGGTGGAGTTGGGTTAGTTGGGTTGTGATAAATAAAAGAGGGTATGCTTTGTGATTTAGTGTTTGCCACTTATTGCATAACAGTTAAAGTTAATGCCATCTTTCTGGTTTTACAAAATATAAAAATAAATGCACATGTTGACCAAGCAGCAAGGGCTAGTGATGTAACACTTAAAATTGTGTTGGTATCTGGCCAACTTGATTGCAAGCTGATATCTCCAGACAACAGGGGTTCCGATAAAGTTTTAAAAATCATTGCATCCTTTTTAGCAGCCACAGCTATTTTCTTTAAACTTAAATGTGTTTTTGCATCTGCTGCCAACATCTTAGAAATATCATGTTTATAAAATGAAAAATTTGGAATAGATAATTGAACCGGTGACTTAAATAAAGAAATTGCAAGAACAGACTCAAATTGTTGCTGGTCAAAGAATTCCTGAATCAAAGCAAGATTAACAGGATGCATTACTGATAAATCTGTACTAGAGTTATAACAGTTAACCAGTCTTCTAGAAAAAAAATAATTTATTTGTGGACAAAGAACGTTTGCAGGGTAATTCAATGACACAAAATGTGCACCCAGGTATCCTCTTTTGGTTTCGAGGACATTCCAAATACAAGTCCTCACTTTCGTAAACAAGCACCGAAGTTGGTGTTAACTCAATAATGTTTTGAGATAAATGATTTTCCAAAAATCTAAAATTACATAACTGTGATACCTGTTTGACATTGTTTTGGAACAGTGCGATCGAACATTGTGGGACAGATGTTGGAATTAAAGCTATGTTAAAATTGCAAACAACGTAGGAACCATGCACACAGTTAACCAAGTCAGATGATGAAAGATGGAGGTAGTACTCATGCTGGAATGTTAGTGCCAAATAGTCTAGAAGATCCAATAATTTAGTGGCATGCTTGGAGTTATTAGCAGAGATAGGGACGGGTAGTGAGAGAACTTTATAGAGTTGCAGTGGTTTGGCATGTGAGCATACAGGGAAACGAACTGTGATGTACAAGGAGGAGTGGTTACGTGTAAACATGAAGTTAGAAGTAATATAGTAGTTATCAGTATGGAAATGTGTTAGATAGAATCCAGGATAATATTTTGTGAGGGTAGCTCGAATTCCATGCATAATTTTAGTCATGCTAATCTTAGGAATTAAGAAGGGAGAAATTCTACCTTCAACCAAGGATTCAATAGCACTTTGTAATTGTATTAGATCTGAACGAAGAGTGTTAAAGTTCTTAGTGAGGGTTATTAAGAATTGGGACATGTTCACCATCGACTGTTCCAACGACCCTAAAGACTTATTGAATGATTCAGTAATGGTCTGAATTTCTAAAGCATTGTTTTTAATACCCTGCATTAAATTCGATGTTTTATCATCAACCACCTTCACAAAAGATGATAGGTGGTCCCCATGTTGTTGGAGAGCTTGACTTATGCATTTAGATAATTAAGATGTTTTGCAAGCAACTCAACATCAGACATTTTTGCTGTGCCAAATAAACCTTTTGCAAGTGTGCCAATAAATGGCAAAAGTGACCTTTTGTTTTTGGACTGAAAAATGTTAGTTTGTGGAACCAAAGTACGAATAAACTTAATTGTTTGCTGAAGATCATGCGACATTGACAAGTTTAAATGTTTTATAAAATGAACAATATTGTTGCCCTGTAAACAAGTTTGTGACTGATAGGCACCTGGTGAGCATGATTCTGGACTGGCAAAAGTGATGTCTCTTGGTGGCAATGCAATTTCGAACGTATGGTGCCACGATTCCTGCGCAATGAATAATTTGGATTCAGGACGGAAAACAACACCATAATTCAGCCTTAGGATGATGTCTGGTTGGGACGATGGTACTGCACCAACTGGATACACACTAAGGACAAAGCAGGAAAAGAGAAGACTGTTCCTGAAAGTCCAAGAAAGGCCCACAACGACACAAAAAGAGAAAATTAGATATGCCAAGGATAAATTGATTGCAAGTAGCGCGCATTACAAGCAATCTAGCACTAATAACTACAGGATGAACTGCAAGAATACATACAGCATGTCCAACTTTCAAGGTTTTGGTGTCATCACATAACCCTTTACCAGATGATAATGAACTAAGACTAAGCAGGAACAACTTGAATAAAAAAATGGTCTTTCTTTTGCTTAATTTAACTTATTACAGTTTGTGTGTCCTTTAGTTGTGATTGGTGAGTGTATCTTATGAGGGGCAATAACTCTTAGTATTGCACTGGGAGTGATAATATCTATATCACACTAACCAATAAGATGGATGACAATGTAATGTCACACTAAACCATAGGATGGATAATACCATGTATTACACTAAATAATAGGATGGATAATACCAATGTATTACACTAAATAATAGGATGGATAATACCAATGTATTACACTAAAAAACATTATAATAATGTGAGCTAAAAGTGAGACAATGCCAGCAGAAGAGACTACTTATTTGGTGCTATCTGTTTGAACATGTCACAATGGGGAAAGCAAAATGATTAAAGAAAACAAACATGAAAGGCAACAATTTTGTCAAGTGAACTATAGAAACTGAGTCTGTCGCACCTTGCCCTTTTTGGTCCATTTTGAATTAATATAATCTAACATATCAGGGTCAAAAGATGCATTGGGTTCCCAAGAAACAGAATCATCAGTCCATTTGACCTGCATTTCTCTGCGACCTCTTCTAAATCTTCCTCTGATAATTTTCTTCATGAGATATTTGACATTACTTTTACCAGACCTGTGAACAATATCATATTGTAAATCTTGGAGTTTCAGAACCAAACGAGCAAGACGACCAGTATGTTTTGCAGATTTTAACCATACTAAGGTTTTGTGATCTGTGACAACAGTAAAGTGTTTATTTGCCTGATAGGGGCGATATACCTCAATGCCTTTCAAGATTGCTAAGCATTCTTTTTCTGAAGTGTTATAATTCCTCTCTTCCTATGTCAAGGTTTTATTGCCGTAAGCTATGGCATATTCCATATATTCCGAATCCAACTGACTCAAGACAAAACCAACTGCGACATCTGAGCTGTCACAAGTTAAAATGAAATCCTTATCCAGATCAGGATAGCCAAGAACAGGTGCATTTACAAGAGCATGTTTAATGGTGTCAAGAGCTTGTTGACATGTTGGTGTCCATTTTAGTTTGACAGGTTTATCCTTGTGAATTAAAGCATTGAGTGGAGACACTATTTTACTGTAGTCTTTTATAAATCTCCTATAAAAATTTGTCATACCAAGGATTGAGCACAATTGTTTTTGGGTTTGGGGAACTTGGACTTTATTGATTGCATTTGTCTTCTCAGGGTCAACTTTGACACCATTACGTGAAATAATATAGCCAAGAAATTTGATTTTATTGACAACAAAATGACATTTTTAGGGATGAAGTTTGAGGTTGCCATGACGTAACCTATCAAAGACCTGAGAAAGATGATCTAGATGGTCTTCGAATGTACGTGAAAAAATCAAAATGTTATCCACATAAACCAAGAGAAACTTCCAGATAAGACCACGAAGAACATGAGACATCATAGATTGGAATGTAATGGGACTATTCATAAGTCCGAAAGGCATCCTTGTAAACTGATAAACTCCAGTTTGCGTAATGAAGGCACTCTTATGTTTGCTCTCCTCCGTAAGGGGGACCTGATGAAAACCAGACTTGAGATCGACACAGGAAAAATATTAGGCTTTGGCTTCACCTATTGCTCCAAAAACACTATCTATATGAGGAAGGGGAAAAGTTTGGGGAATAGTGACGGCATTTAACTTCCTATAGTCAATAGCCATTCGCATTTCACCTGACTTTTTGAAGCACATAACAACAGGGGCAGCCAAGTTGGAAGTAGATGGTTCAATAATGCCAAGGTCTTTAAGTTCAGCCACTTGTCTGTCTTGTTCTGCTCCCACTTTTTGTGTTTGTCTATATGGATAGGACCTCACTGGCCTAGTACCAGGAATAGTCTCTATATGATGGCTATACAGATGAGTGCAGCCAAGTTCTTTTAAGGGGGTAGACCTGGGGTAGGAGGAGATAACTCCGTTTTTCACTTTTTTATTACTTACACGAACAAATAGAATCATTGCAATAGGTATGGTCAAAATTTTTAAATTATAATTTTTTTTTCACACAGCAAATAAATATTCACTTTGTCATGAAAACAAATACCTTACATCCAGTTATTTATAATGAGTGCATTTTACTCTACCATTTTCGCAATGCTGTCCAAAGATAATGAAAATAAGTAAAAGTCGAATTTTTTCCAAGGGAGGTAATTTGTAGCTATGATTCAGCAATTTTATTGATTTTTACCAACGTAATTCTAAATTAAGAAAAAACGGGGCGGTACAATTTTCTAAAATTTTAATATATCCTACACATACTAGTATTCTTTCTATTCTCAGTTTTTGGTGAAAATTAAACGACAAAATTTTTTACAAGAAGTGTTTAATAGTGATCAAAATAGAGTAAAAATTTTAGCCTATACTGTTCAGAACACCCATGTACTTCAGTTCAAGCTAGTTAAATTTACTATCATTATTGATTCTTACTTTCACACATGCCTAAACTACATTATTTTGTATTTGAAATAATTTCAAAGCAAATACCAATTTAATTATAGCCAATTTTATACACCACAAACAAGTCCTAAACGGACCAAATAATATAAGGAAACAGGGTATCTTTGATTACCTCTAGACAAAAAACAGGACGGTAAAAATTGTTGAAAATTGCTTAAAGTCGACATGAACATGTGTAGTTTTAATACTGAAAATATTACAAAAATTAAACGAGTGGAAAATTTTAGGCTTCCCCAGGTCTACCCCCTTAAAGGGGTGGCAAAGATTGATCTATTTTCCAAAAGAAATGAAAGAAGTTTTTGTTTCTCTCCAGGTGACAAGCAAGAATTTTCGAGGTCAAAAGAAAGATCTGTAGAGTCAGTTGGTTATTGTTTTGCAGTTGAATTTGCAGTTTTGTCAAAGCTTGACACAGATGAAATATTGGGTATATCCTCATCTAAAGAGTAAATAACACTCATGTCTATTGCAGAAACCTTGGCTATAATTTTGTGGGCTTGAATGCGAACATCTGTAGGTGTAGGGTTCAGAATTTGCAACATAGCCTTGCCATTTTGAACTTTGACCAAGCACTTTGCCACAACTAATTTTTGTAAAGAAGGGATATATGCCTCAAGTGGCTCTTACAAGACTGTGTCATTGGAAATTGTTTTGATACTGACACACCTATTTCAGTTTCAGAATTGCCTGGGATTGTGACAGCTTTCTTGGTGCGAACTAGACCTGAATTAAGAGTGATAGACCCAATTACAATGTTATCTTTAAGTTCCAGAGTACAACTGCTGAAATTGAGAAAAGCACCATGAGTTTTCATGAAATCAAGTCCAAGAATAACACTATGATGGAGTTGGTCTAAGACATGGAAAGTTTGGGTGAAATCACGGCTGCCAATTGTTACATCAAAAGTGATTTTACCAAAAACCTTAACATGATTACCATTTGCTGCAAGAACCTGTTTAATATTACTTGGGAGTAAAGGTTTATTAGCAAAGGTAGTGGAGGACAAAAATCCCTTGTTTATCACCGAAATATTTGCCCCTGTATCAATTAAAGCTTTGGTCTTAACATTTCCTATGATGGCCTGTGTTGTACATTTCTCAGAATCCAAAGAAGTAATTGTGAACAATTTGTTATTTGCCTGTTTCATATCTTTGTGCCCACCCCTAGAATTTGTTCCAAAGGCAGGCCCGAGTCCCTATGGAGCAGATCTATGTGACTGATCACGGATTCGTTTGCCACAAACAGATATAAAATGACCCGGTTTGCTACAATACATGCAAATTTTGTTATTTGCTGGGCACATTGACCTTGACTTGCAAGACTTACCACAGCCTTTACATCCTCTCATCTGATTGCCGCCGTGCGCGGTCCCGGCTGAAGAATAGGCCCGCAGCATCCTCTGAGCTTGGAGTATGAGCCATCCTAACAGAGGACCCCGAGGGAACCCCGGGATATAGAAATAGGACCCAGTATCTCCGGCTTGCGGGGTGTGACCCCTCCTAAACGGAGGCTGACCCCGGGGGTCCCGGGGTATAGAAATAGGACCCATTCCGTGGTTGTGCGGGATTAATAAATACACAACCCATCTTTCGGATGGGATGTAAACTCAGGTCCACGTGTTGGAAGAACTGCCACGCTTCCTGCACGTCAAAGAACCCTTGTAGCAAGCTCTTTTTGGGGTGGTCCGTAGGTGATCGGCTACAAGGCTAAATTCCCCGCCCTTGACGATTTCACCCTACTTTTCCAGTGGCAGTCAGAATTTCCCGTCCCATGGCCATTTCCATACCCCAAAGTGATTATTTATCAACAAACTTGTTCTCGTCTTGATATAGCTGAAATATTGCTGAGTAGACGTTAAACAATATTCAATCAATCAATCTCATCTGATTGGAATACACATTATTCTGCTGTCTTTGTCTTTGAAATTGGTTCTGTTGCTGTTGTACTTGCTGTACGGGCGGCACCTGAAAAAGCTGTTGCATATTGTTAAAATCATGCTGTCCAGGAAATGAATGGTTCACATTACTAGCTGTTTGCTGTGTTGAAATAGCTGCAACTGATTGAACTTGCTTGAAATGAGCATTGAGTTTGTCATCAAATGTTTGTTGTAAGGAAGAAATTGCATTTTGCAATGTAAGTGCTAAATCGGAGTTTTCGCTGCCCATACTTATTGTCATTTCTGCTCTTTTTGCTTTGGTGATTAAGTCACTCATAGAAGTTGGGTTTTGCGGAATAACTATGTTACGGATTGCTAGCTTAAGTCCACGGCATGTGAGTTTGATTAAAAATTTTTCATTAACACTCTTTGCTTGATTGTATTGTAAAGCTCTATGGATATATTGATCCACAGGCTCATCATCTTTTTGTTTTAAATTTGTTAACCATATATCATCTTCTTCTTCAGTTTTAAATCTATTAAGAAATGCAGATTTCAAAAATGTCAATGATTTTCTGGTGTTGTACAGGTTGTTGTAGTTGTACATGTTGTACAGGTTGTTGGAGTGGTACCGGTTGTTGTAGTTGTCCTGCAGCAGGAACAGCAGTCATGACTGGTGCTGGTACCTCAGATGTTGTTGCTGGAACAGTAATCTGTTTGGGTATTGCTCCTATCTGGGTTGGGAATTGGTCCACAGAACCTCCAACAGCTCCTTCATCCGCATCTAAAATCACCTCGGGTGCATCTACAGTTTGACCTGATTCTCCATTCAGTGGCTTCATCTTTTCCCCTGATCTTAAATAATATCTTGCTTCTTTACTCATGCAGTCGGGACCCTTTTATAGTTCATCCACCAGTTGTCAGAGTGTGACTTTTGTGTCTGTGGGGTTTTGTGTAGAGCAAGAAGAACAAGACCAAGAAGACGACAGACGCTGTGATGCTCTTGGAGCTGACTAGATCGACAGGCCTGAAATGTACAAAGACAAGGAGATCTTCTTAGATGGTCTTTATTCACTGGATAGAAATCATGAAGTGTAACAATAGTATATATAATAACAATACATGTATAACAGAATGAATTGAATATCAACATGAATGAAATGCATTTAAATTGAAGTGTGGATCGCACTTATGTAAAAAGAAAACATGCTAAATTAAACTTAATCATTCGATAACTATTAAACAATAAAATGTGCATCGACTATGCTCAGACTTGTTCGATTGGCTCAGAAATCTTAGTTTAAATTAAGCAGTATTAAGTTTACTGATTTCGCAAATGTATATAAATGGTACCTTGGTTAAACTTGTAAAGTAATATGAAATTATAAAAAAATGTTTGGAATATGAATTCACTGGATAGAAATCATGAAGTGACGCTATTCAGTGAGTAAAGGATCTCCAAGGCTTTGCACTATTTTGTTATATGTTAACCAATCAAAATTCCAATTTTTGGGAATTAACGGACTTGTGGCGTAATAACATAAAATTTGAGTGACTCGCCCCAATTAGCGTTCCCCGCCGTGCGCGGTCCCGACTGAAGAATAGGCCCGCAGCATCCTCTGAGCTTGGAGTATGAGCCATCCTAACAGAGGACCCGAGGGAACCCCGGGATATAGAAATAGGACCCAGTATCTCCGGCTTGCGGGGTGTGACCCCTCCTAAACGGAGGCTGACCCCGAGGGTCCCGGGATATAGAAATAGGACCCATTCCGTGGTTGTGCGGGATTAATAAATACACAACCCATCTTTCGGATGGGATGTAAACTCAGGTCCACGTGTTGGAAGAAATGCCACGCTTCCTGCACGTTAAAGAACCCTTGTAGCAAGCTCTCTTTGGGGTGGTCCGTAGGTGATCGGCTACAAGGCTAAATTCCCCGCCCTTGACGATTTCACCCTACTTTTCCAGTGGCAGTCAGAATTTCCCGTCCCATGGCCATTTCCATACCCCAAAGTGATTATTTATCAACAAACTTGTTCTCGTCTTGATATAGCTGAAATATTGCTGAGTAGACGTTAAACAATATTCAATCAATCAATCAACCAATTAGCGTTCCATGTCATGTGAAATTTAGATAAGACTTTGGTGTGAATTTGGGACAATAGATTTCCATTGACACTATTTGATTAAGAGCTCTTGATGTCATATTGGGAGACCCCAAAGCTCGAAATCTGTAAACATTTATTGTTGTTTAAAGGGGATTAACTTGTACCTTTATCTAAATTCTTGCTAAAACTTTTTGTATAAAAAATAATCAATAAAAACTGATTTTAAGTGGCATTTCCGAATTAATTATATGTCTGGCTAAGAAAAATTATTTGATAAATAATATATTTTCACTTAAATAAAGCAAAATTAAAACAAAAAGAAATTGAAACTTGAAATATAAAAATCTCAATATAAATTAACTTCTCACTTTTATAATTTTTGGAAGTATCTTCATAAAAATTGCCTTAGAACAATTTGCCCTAAAATTACTATATGACAGCAGGCCAAATTGGATCTGCAAATAAATAAGAAACTGCATGGAATACAGTCAGACGTCGGGAAACAAGTCGGTTCCTGCGGTAAAAACCGTAGGGAACAGGTAGTGTTGACAAGATGTCGTATTGGACATACTAGAACAACACATAGTTTTATTCTAAACAGTGATGATCGACCTGAATGTATTCCATGCAATTGTCCTTATACAATTCAACATGTTTTAATTGACTGTGTAGATGTTGCCGATATCAGGCGTGATTTTTATTCTGCTGATTGTCTTAAAGACCTATTTACAAATGTCGCTGGCGACAAAATCGTTCAGTTTTTAAAAGCAATCAATTTATTTCATAAGATTTAAATGGCTTTATCTTAAAGTTCTAATATTATAACAATTAAACTTACATTTCTCGTATTATGTTTTTATATTTTACACACCAGCTTTACTTGTATAAAGCTGTAATGGTTTTATATTTATATTTTATATATTTAATCATTAAAATTGTTCAATATATTTAACAGTTCTCGCCACAATATAGCTGAAATATTGCTGAAGTTGGCTTAAAACATCAATCAATCAATCAAACTAAATTCCTCGCCCTTGACGATTTCACCCTTTTTAGCTCACTTGGCTATGCCAGGGTGAGCTTTTGCCATCACTATGCGTCCGTCGTCCGTCTGTCTGTCCCTCAACAATTTTAAAAATCTTCTTCTCAAACCGCTGGGCAAAATGTAACCAAACTTGACTTGAATCATCACCAGGGTATGGCTTCTCAAAATTGTGTTCGATTAGTCGGCTGGTCAAACAACATGGCCACTATTGCTAAAAAAAGAACATAGGGGTAAATTGCAGTTTTTGGCTAATAACTCGAAAACCATTACAGATATCAAAAATCTGACATGGGGTTAAAATGATCAGCATGATGAGATCTACCCACTGTGCAATTTTGAAGAAAATCTGAAACCCATGTCGGAGTTATAGCCCTTTTTCCGTTAAATTTTCAAAATTTTTGCATTTTTTATTTTTTATTTCAAAAACTGTAACAGATAGAGGTCAAGTGTAAATTGCAGAAATGTTCAGCATATCAAGATCTACCCACCCTGAAATTTTGACGAAAATCCAAAAAGCGTTGTAGGAGTTATTGCCCTTTTTTCACAGAATTTTTAAAATTTTTGTATTTTTCATCTTTTATTTCCAAAACTATAGAAGATACAGGTTAAGTGTAAATTGATGAAATGTTTGCCATGCTGTGGCGACTTCAAAACTGATGTGGAAAATTGTTCCTTGACCGCCATTTTCAAAATGGCCGCCAAATAAGGCGGGAAAATTCAACATTGTCTGATTTGAACGAAATTTTGTTTCCAAATAGATATTGATGTTGCGACTTCGAAACCGGAGTTGAAAACTGTTAGTTGACCACCATTTTCAAAATGGCCGCCAAAAAAGGCGGGAAAATTCAAAATTGTCCGATTTCAATGAAATTTGGTTTCCAAAAGGATATTGATGTTGCGACTTCAAAACCGGTGTTGAAAATTGTTCGTTGACCGCCATTTTCAAAATGGCCGCCAAAAAAGGCGGGAAAATTCAACATTGTCCAATTTCAATGAAATTTGATTTCCAAGTAGATATTTGATGTTGCGACTTCAAAACCGATGCCGCCGTGCGCGGTCCCGGCTTATGAATAGGCCCGCAGCATCCTCTAGCTTGGAGTATGAGTCTTCCTAACAGAGGACCCCGAGGGAACCCCGGGATATAGAAATAGGACCTAGTATCTCCGGCTTGCGGGGTGTGACCCCTCCTAAACGGAGGCTGACCCCGAGGGTCCCGGGATATAGAAATAGGACCCATTCCGTGGTTGTGCGGGATTAATAAATACAGAACCCATCTTTCGGATGGGATGTAAGCTCAGGTCCACGTGTTGGAAGAAATGCCACGCCTCCTGCACGTTAAAGAACCCTTGTAGTAAGCTCTTTTTGGGGTGGTCCGTAGGTGATCGGCTACAAGGCTAAATTACCCGCCCTTGACGATTTCACCCTACTTTTCCAGTGACGGTCAGAATTTCCCGTCCCACGGCCCTTTCCATACCCCAAAGTGATTATTTATTAACAAACTTGTTCTCGTCTTGATATAGCTATAATATTGCTGAGTAGACGTTAAACAATATTCAATCAATCAATCAATCTACATTTCTCTAAAGGGAACAGACGCATTGGGTGTCGTATGGAAGCCCAAATTTCCTGCCCCTACCCATTTCTACCCTTTTCCAGTGATAATCAATAGTCGTTGCCCTTCCGCCTTCAATTATTTCGTTTTTGAATTGATTAACTTGTTCTCGTCCTTATATAGCTCCCGGCACCTGAATAGGTTTTCAGGGACTTTGGCTACAGAGCTGCCGGGCGTGTCCCCAGGTGGTGGATAGGGGAATGCCCTGTCTTTGCGGGGTAGTCAGGTCATAGTACGGAAAGCCTGACCGCGAACCATTGTAGCCAAACTGTGTGGAGAAACGCCACGCTCCATGCAGTATAAAGACCCCTTCTATATTTCTCTAAAGAGAGCAGACGCACTGGGTGTCGTATAGAAGGCTAAATTTCCTGCCCCTACCCATTTCTCCCCTTTTCCAGTGGCAATCAAAAGTCGTTGCCCCGGTTGTCCCTTCCACCTTTATTTCTTTCTTCTTTTACTTACAATTTGTTTTGAATTGATTAACTTGTTCTCGTCCTGATATAGCTGAAATATTGCTCATTGGACGTTAAACTCTAACTAATCAATCAATCAATCCTTATATAGCTAAAATTTTGCACATTTGACGGTAAACTCGAACTAATCAATCAATCTAAGTAAGATTATTTCAAGTCTCCACAGTAAATCGTGAGAATATAATTAAGCTGTTGCGTACAAAATTGATTGATTAGTTAGAGTGTAACATCACGTTAGCAATATTTCGGCTATATCTGGACAAGAACAAGTTAATCAATTCTAAATATATAAGTAAGAGATGAAAATCACAAAAGGGGAAGGGACAACAAGGTTCGATTGCCACTGGAATATAGTAATGGTGCATTACTTGATGCCCTGCCATGTTTCACAAAATTTTGAAGCTTTAAGGGGCATTACTCCCTCAGAACCCTTTTTAATCTCTGTACCCAAGTCGAACTAAGATTTAATTTATAGTAAACAACTTACATGCAAAGTTGGAGATGGTATGTAATTTTGTTAGTCGGAATCCTAAAATTCACAAAAATTTCAGTTTCAAGGGCCATAACTCCAGAACCCCTTGAAACTCTGAACCCGAAATAGAACTTGGCCTGAGTTTTGAGGTAGACAAGTTACATACCAAGTTTGAAGAACCCTAAAATTCACAAAAATTTCAAAAGTTCAAGGGCCATTACTCCAGACCCCTTGGAAATATGAACGCAAAATAGAAATTGGCCTGAGTTTTGTGGTACACAAGTTACATACCAAGTTTGAAGACAGTATGTTATTTCGTTTAAAAGTTATCGGTCGGAAACCCTAAAATTCTCAAAATTTCAGTTTTAAGGGGCATAACTCCAGAACCTCTTAGACATCTGAAACCAAAATTGAATTTGGCTGGAGTTTTGTGGTAAACAAGTTACACACCAAGGTTGCAGACAGTATGTTATTTCGTTCACAAGTTATCAGTCGTAAACCTTCGGGGGACGGACGGACGGACACACGACTGACGGTATCACATAATACCTCGCCGCCACCATGTGTGGCTGGGTATTAAAAGGGAGAAATCGGTAGGGGCAGGAAGTTCTCTCGGGGTGTAGAAATATGACCTTGTATCTCCGGCATGCGGTGTAATACCCCTCCTAAACGGGGCTGACCCCGAGGGAACCCCAGGATATAAAAATATGACCCATTCGTTGTGCGGGATGGTTGAAGCAAGCTCTTTTTGAGTGGTCCGTAGGTGATCGGCTACAAGGCTAAATTCCCCGTCCCATGACCCTTTCCATACCCCAAAGTGATTATTTATTAACAATAGAAAAAGAAGGTAAACGGGGAATATGTCAAAGAGACAACGACCCAAAGGGGAGTAATAACAACTCAAAGCCACCAGTAGATTTTTACTGAACGGTGAGGAAACTACACGCCCAAGGGCAGGTCTGAGTTGGCCCCAAAATAAAGAGAAATAAAGTTCAGCGAAATAAATATCATCCTAGACTCCTATAGACAGAAAGTAAACTTGTTAGAAAACAGACAAGACACAAAAAGGCTTAATCAATTTCCTGACTTAGGACAGGCGCAGTCCTGCGGCGGGGTTAAACTAGTTTTATTGGGGACCGAACCTCCCCCTTAAGGAAATGTGATAAATAATAATAAAAAAAAACACAATCGTAACAACAGTAAAATTCAGTTGGCAACATGACTGAGTCAATTGTTAAAAATGAAACTAAAGAACTAAATATACGGACAAAAACATGAAATGACATGAGGCTAGCTCCAGACCCATTACCAACTGACAAATTAAGTTATGTACCCTCAGTATACAGCTTCGACCAAGATCCCTTCCCGTGAGGAGTTCAGCATAATGATATCATGCATATACCGGAATACATAACCCGTGTCCATGCAATACTGATTTTAGAAATTTAGAATGTGTTTAGTTAAAATGCAAAGACCCCATCAAATAATCTATGTTTATACCAAAGAAGAACATACGTAATGACTTGACGACATACCGTAATTATAACCCTTTTGAATAAGACGATTTAAAGATTTTATAAATTTATTGGGCGAGTTTAAGTATTTTTTACTCTTATGTAAAAGATTACTGTAAAATAAGGGATGTGAAATACCAGCCTGGATTAGATGTTTACAGGTTGCATTGTATTTATGAACCAATTCTTTATATCGATGAATAAATTTAGTAAAGGTTTTAACTAGTTTATGATAACGAAAACCCTGGTGTAATAGTTTTTCAGGTGCTGGGGACGACCAACATGTTGAACTAAATATATACTGTATTGCATGCAAGCGAGTTTTCCAAAAGTGTCTTTGATTTCAACTGAAGCTGAATGCGAAATACTAAGGCGCTTAATCGATTAGAAAAATGGCATGACATGTACATATACAGACTTGTAAACCAAACTAGTACTGCTGTAATTTTAACAATTATAATCCTCAATATTAATTTGTTCTCGTCTTGATTTAATTGAAATATTGCTCAGTAGACGTTAAACAATATTCAATCAATCAATCTATACGAGTCCCAGTGACTGCTCTCTTTAGACAATATGGAAGAGGGGGTCTTTATACTGCATGCAGCGTGGCGTTTCTCCACACAGTTTGGCTATAATAGTTCGCGACCAGGCTTTTCGTATTATGACCCGATTACCCCGTGTTTACCGGGCATTCCCACCAACTAGGGACGCGCCCGGTAGCTCTGTAGCAGGAGTCCTCGACAATTATTGCAAGTAATAAATATCTTAATCTCAGCTTCAATCGGTCATCGACTTGAATCTGCTAATATAAATTCAGATGAAATAGCTCCTATAAAACTCCCAAAAAACCTCCATGGCTGAACCCAAAACCAACATTTAATTTTGAACTACGCAAACACAAAAAGGTTGATACCAATCCTCTGGTTATCCAGCAGGACTTTGCAAGAATTAAATCTGAACATCCTGAATACTTGCAAATTTACACAAATGGCTCTAAGGATGGAGAAAGAGTGGCTTCTGCAGCCGTTTTTGGAGATCATGCAGCAACTCTCCGATTACCATCCTCTAGTTCCATATTTACTGCTGAAGCTAACGCTATTTACTCAGCACTTAAATTTGTAGCTTTATCGCAATCAAATAAATTCATGATTTGTTCCGATTCACTTTCTTGCCTATTGGCAATTGAAAGTCGAAAAACAAAACATCCAATTATTTTGAAAATAGCCGAATTTTACAAATCACTTGTAGCATTAGGCAAAGAAGTCATTTATGTTTGGATCCCTAGTCATGTGGGGATCTATGGAAACACGGTAGCTGACCAGAAAGCCAAGGATGCACTACATGACGAGATGGCGGATTGTCCAGTACCGTACACTGACATGAAGCCTCTAATCGTTAAATACGTTCTAAAGTTATGGCAGGCCAAATGGGATCTGCAAATAAATAATAAACTGCATGGAATACAGTCAGACGTCGGTAAACAAGTCGGTTCCAGCGGTAAAAACCGTAGGGAACAGGTAGCGTTGACCCGATGTCGTATTGG
>MJUU01015590.1:141318-152656 GCA_002080025.1 Modiolus philippinarum | reverse complement strand
AACAAACAAAGAAAAAATAAAAGTTGCCATAGCAACTTAGGTTAGGGTTAGAGGTTGGATAAAGGAATAATAGCATTAATAAAAGCAGAAGTCACTAAAAAAGATAGTTAGAGTTAGTCATGAACAAAAGAGAACAAAATCAAGAAAAGTGTGTATAAGGACTTAAGAAACACAACATATATAATACATAATGTCTAGGGTTAGAGTGGAAACTTAGAACAAAGGGTTAAAGTATGACTTAGAGAACATGACATATAAAACACAATGACCAGGGTCAAAATAAAGGTTAAGGTTAGGTGGGTTAGGGTAAGCCATGAACAAAGACAACAGTACTGATCTAACAACAGAAAAGTTAGGGTTAGTACAAGGATAAGTGCAAGGTTAAAGGTTAGGATAAAGCCGAGACCAGTGGAGATGGACAGAAGTAGGGCGAGACCAAAGTAGAAGGTAAAGTAGAAGGCGAGACCAAAGAAAGTACCTTGGATATATATATATAGAGGTAGGGCGAGACCAGTGACAAAACTATGGACTAGTGAAGTCAAAGCCAAAGGCGAGGCACTCAAGACGAGGCCAAAGGCCAATGACACACTTAGCACCTCGTCAATACTTGCAGCGCCCTCTATAAAGGGTCAAAGGTCCAATAACGATTACAGCGCCCTCTATATAAGCACAAAAATTCCCTCCTGAACTAATTTGCATATTTTAGGGAAAATTAGGGGAAAATGAAAATATTTTACAAAGAATGCACTATGGGGCTCCTCGCCAAAAGTGGTCTGAGGTAACCCGTTATACTACTAAGAAGACAAAGAAGAAATCATTGAAAACTCTCAACAACTGGAAGATTCAATTTCTATTTGCCGAAGAGTCTGAGATAATTTCGTCACTGACACTTACAACTCAAGACCATGGCCAGCTTCAAGTGGAACAGCTTGTTTAATGTGTTTTGCGTTTAACAAAAACTTCAAAGAACAGAAGTCCCCCTCTCATAAGACTACCCCATTTGAACAGCATGAGTGATGTACTTAAGGCAAATGTTATTTGTATAGTTGGATTTAAATTATTCCTCCCTTTTTTATATTTTTGAAGTTTGAATTTCATAGCAAATTCCAATGACATAGTCTGATATAAGATTTTTTTCCATTGAATTTTAAAAGTAAATTTATTATTACTGTTGACTGTAAATTGTCAAATTTTGTTTGCTTTTCACTCTCAATCCTTTGTGAAATAAACAGAAATTTACAACATAATTGTATTAATCAAACAATTGCTTTAACCTTTGACGTTTGTTATCTGTACACATGCATGATAAAAATGAATATCCAGTTTCTGTGTTATTTCATGTATTAAACATCCAGACTTGATGCATGCTATTATTGCAAATTAATTACCAAAGTTAAGACATAAATATGTTGCCCCCCCTCCCACTTTGTAAGTAGCAACCATTTAGCAACTATAATTATTTATTAATTGCTAATCGGGACAATTTTTGACCTACCTGTTAATCTGATTGATTGATTGATTAGTTAGAGTTTAACGTCCAATGAGCAATATTTCAGCTATATCAGGACGAGAACAAGTTAATCAATTCAAAACAAATTGTAAGTAAAAGAAGAAAGAAATTAAGGTGGAAGGGACAACCGGGGCAACGACTTTTGATTGCCACTGGAAAAGGGGAGAAATGGGTAGGGGCAGGAAATTTAGCCTTCTATACGACACCCAGTGCGTCTGCTCTCTTTAGAGAAATATAGAAGGGGTCTTTATACTGCATGGAGCGTGGCGTTTCTCCACACAGTTTGGCTACCTGTTAATCTGAATACAAAGTGTTTATTTAATAGATCCCACGTAGATGACACTGATAGTAAAGTATGATGGAGGGACTACTGAACCTTGTTCATTGAAAGCTATGCTAACCAGCATTTAAGCATTGTTGTGAAATCAGGGGAATGTAAACAACTTTTCATGTATCATCACAATAGGGCTAGTTTAAGCTAGTTATTTGCTGATATTCAAATACTAATACAAATAAGAACTTGCAAATAAATGTGTAATTGACAGGGAATAGAGCAGAGATTGGTGTCGTTACTTGCGATCTTCAAGCTGTCCAACATAAAATACTAAATTTTAAAAAAAAATGAAGTTTTCATTCATTTCAATAAAGTAGACAAATACACTGCTATGCTCTGAAAAAAAAGGAGACCATTAAAACCATTTTCCTATCACTTGTCAATTTGCATGAAAATGTCAGTTTTTAGATCTCCAAAACAAAGTTGTAATATTACTTAATTTAGATGTAATGTATATGAAACATTATTCTGTGATAACAGCTGGTTGTTTGTGTATACAAATTCCGGAAGTTATCAACTTACTGCACAAATCTCTGCACTACATAGATACTCATTTTGTCAGTTGATTCCCTGATTATAATTTAAGTCTTTTAACCCTGGTGGTACGTTCATGTATATATTTTTTTTCTGTGTGTTTAAGAAAAACACCATTATTATATGCATGTAAAACTGTGTGTTAAATTTTGCACTAATTTTTTGTTCAAGGAAAATTGTTTTTTTTTTAATACATTTTTTTTGTCTACAATATTGTTGTATGCATTTCAGGCTATGCGACACTTACAGTAACTGTTTTTATAGATATTCCCAGACAACTGCAAAGATATTAATGGGTAAACGCAGCTAAAAAATGATATTCAAAATCCAACAAATACCCAAACTGCCATTTAAATTTAAAACAAACATTGAAAATTTTGACTACCAGATTGAATATTAAAGTTTTTTCATAAATTAATCTGCTTTCAACCAACCATGCTAACCGTTGTAATATTTTTTTTATTTGAAAACAACTGTTTTTTTTTCTTGTGTGTGTTTAAGAAAAACACCATTATTATATGTATGTAAACCTGTGTGCTTAGAGTTGCACTAATTTTTTGTGCAAGGGAAAATGTTTGTTTTTTAATAATTTTGTAGTAGTATTTTATTTAGAAGATATTTACACCCACAAAGATAGCAAATGCCAGCACTGCCATTTAAAAAATAAAAGATAAACATAATTTTAAATCTAAATACTCATAGATTGGTGTGCTTTCAACAATAGTTTCATCTCTGACAGTGGATCAAAAGAAATAAACACTATATAAATCAAAATCATGAAGTTTTAAAATTTTCTTTTTTTGCTCATATGAAAATTAAATCCATATTTGCTCAAAATCTCTTATATCTTCCTTAAAACCTTTTACTGGAGCACAACTCCCAGTTGAAATAGATAGGTTGAAGTTAAATGATTTGCTTGAATATTATTTCGTAAAAAACTTTAAAAAAAGAAACTGTTTATTGATATTTATGCTTAGCGTTGTAATAATTTTTAGTATTAGGGTGCTACACTTTTTATATGTGCTAAGGATAGCACTACTTTTTGCATCACCTACAACATATTTCGTCGCTGCAACCTAGATATAGGTACTACAAAGTACAACCTAGTTGAAATTCGTCTAGAGATCTTACCTAAATTTTATAATTCATTGAGTGATTAATTTCTTGTATGAGTTGAATTCAACTGTAATGTGTAATTGCTTCTTATTTGGCCTTTATTACATGACTTTCATTTGCTCATATGTTCTTAACCTGACCTTTATAATCCATGTGTAAGCAGGGAGACGTCTTATAAGGTTGATACTTATTTATGTATTTTCTCTTGTGTGTGTTTAGGAAAACACCATTATTATATGCATGAAAGGCTTTACTAAGGCAATCGGGGGAAGCACTGAAATTTGAATTTAATTGATTAAAATCGTCTATACAGGTATATCCCTAGGTATCTTCAGACCCCAAAACAATACTTTGAATTATTTTATAAAAAAAAATAAATGTCTCTTGTTTACACAAAAAATACACAAGTATAGAAAAACTCATTTAATTATCCAAATGTCAAAATGTAAAATTATGGCATTTAACTTTGTGGCTGATTCTTAATATAAAAAATTAAAATCGTTCTGACATAATATATTCTATGATGCTGAATCTAGCAAAAAATCCACTATTTATACATTTTTATATGACCACAAAAATTGATTGATTGATTAATTGAATATTGTTTAACGTCTACTCAGCAATATTTCAGCTATATCAAGACGAGAACAAGTTTGTTGATAAATAATCACTTTGGGGTATGGAAATGGCCATGGGACGGGAAATTCTGACTGCCACTGGAAAAGTAGGGTGAAATCGTCAAGGGCGGGGAATTTAGCCTTGTAGCCGATCACCTACGGACCACCCCAAAAAGAGCTTGCTACAAGGGTTCTTTAACGTGCAGGAAGCGTGGCATTTCTTCCAACACGTGGACCTGAGTTTACATCCCATCCGAAAGATGGGTTGTGTATTTATTAATCCCGCACAACCACGGAATGGGTCCTATTTCTATATCCCGGGACCCTCGGGGTCAGCCTCCGTTTAGGAGGGGTCACACCCCGCAAGCCGGAGATACTGGGTCCTATTTCTATATCCCGGGGTTCCCTCGGGGTCCTCTGTTAGGATGGCTCATACTCCAAGCTCAGAGGATGCTGCGGGCCTATTCTTCAGCCGGGACCGCGCACGGCGGACCACAAAAATTATGCTTCTTTTCTATATTTTGCCATAGCGAAGTCATCAACAATGGCAATTAAAAAAATGTAATCAGTTACTTCAATACTTCCCCTGACTGTAAATGTTATATCATGTTTTTTTTTATAGTAAAACTCATTTGTTCATATATCTTAATGTATGAAAATTTTTTATGCATGCATCTTTGTTATACATTGTGTATGTTTGTTACTCTTGAAAAATTGATAACAAATGTAAAAATAAAAACATGTTGAAAACTGTATATTTCTTATTTCTTTTAACCCATATTCTGTTCTTCCTCTATCTGTAGGTACACACTTCCACAAAACAAAATTAACACTACATTTAATATTGGTATTTATTTTTTACACTCAAAATATTTCTTCTGTTGATTGATTGATTGATTGAATATTGTTTAACGTCTACTCAGCAATATTTCAGCTATATCAAGACGAGAACAAGTTTGTTGATAAATAATCACTTTGGGGTATGGAAATGGCCATGGGACGGGAAATTCTGACTGCCACTGGAAAAGTAGGGTGAAATCGTCAAGGGCGGGGAATTTAGCCTTGTAGCCGATCACCTACGGACCACCCCAAAAAGAGCTTGCTACAAGGGTTCTTTAACGTGAAGGAAGCGTGGCATTTCTTCCAACACGTGGACCTGAGTTTACATCCCATCCGAAAGATGGGTTGTGTATTTATTAATCCCGCACAACCACGGAATGGGTCCTATTTCTATATCCCGGGACCCTCGGGGTCAGCCTCCGTTTAGGAGGGGTCACACCCCGCAAGCCGGAGATACTGGGTCCTATTTCTATATCCCGGGGTTCCCTCGGGGTCCTCTGTTAGGATGGCTCATACTCCAAGCTCAGAGGATGCTGCGGGCCTATTCTTCAGCCGGGACCGCGCACGGCGGCTTCTGTTGATTGACCCCCTTCGCTAAATTTGTTGTCTCGCTTTCAACAATAAACACAAACCGGGACACATAAACATACAAAAGATAAAAGTGGCAGCATAAACTTTTTAGCTCACCTGGCCTAAAAGGCCATGTGAGCTATTGCCATCACTTGGCGTCCGTCGTTAAAGATCAACTCCTCTGACACCGCTTGGCCAATTGCATCAAACTTGGTCACAATAGTCCTTGGGTGGACCACATCAAAAATTTTGCCCGACATGTCCGCACCTAATCCAAGATGGCTGCCAGCAGGGACCATAGATTAACATTGGACCCTATGGGAAATACATTAAAAAATCAAGTCGCCATGTTTATGCCATTAATATAATACGGATATAATCAGGTGAGCTATTACAGGCTCCTGGGAGCCTCTAGTTGTTGTGATGGTGGCCATTGGTGTTGATGGTTGTGGTTGTTTGTGCCTTTTAAAATGATGGGATTTTGCTTTTTGTTGAATCTTAGGTGTTGGTTTTCTTAGTAACTGTGTTTGTTGAGACTGTTGTGTTCGTGTTTTAAGTATGTGATGATGGCTACTGTTGTAAGTTGTTGTAACTTCGCTGTTTGTGATTGTTGTAACTGTAGTGTTGTTGGTTGTAGTAACTGTGGTGTTGTTGGTTGTTGTAACTGTAGTGTTTTTGATTGATTGTTTTAACTGTGGTGTTGGTGATTGTTGCAACTGTGGTGTTGATTGTTGTTGTAACTATAGTGTTGGTGGCTTTTGTAACTGTAGTTTTGGTTGGTGTTTGTTGTGACTGTGGTATTGGTGGTTTTGCAATGCTGATGGTGATGTTGTTTTTTTTGTTGTTCATTTTGTAACTGTGCTATTGTTTGTTGCTGTAACTGTGTGGTTCGTTATTGTTGTAACTGTAGTGTTCTTGGTTGTTGTAACTATGGTGTTGGTGGTTCTTGTAACTGAATTATGGTTGATTTTTCTAACTGTCGGATTTGTTGTTGTAACTGTGGTGTTGGTGGTTGTTCTAACTTTATTGTCATTGATTGAAGTAACTTTGGTGTTGATGGTTGTTGCAAATGTAGCTTTGTTGGCTTTTGTAACTCTAGTGTTGGTAGTTTTTGTATTTATGGTGTTTGTGGGTGCTATAAGTGTGGTTTGGTTGGTTGTTGTAACTTTAATGTTATTGATTGTAGCAACTTTGGTCTTGATGGTTGTTGCAAATGTAGCTTTCCTGGCTTTTGTAACTTTGGTGTTGGTAGTTGTTGTATTTTTGGTGTTTGTGGATGCTATAACTGTGGTTTGGTTGGTTGTTGTAACTGTTGTGTTGGTATTTGTTTTAACTGTGGTGTTGGTGGTTATTGTAACTGTGGTTTTGGTGATTGTTGTCACTGTGGTGTTCCTGCTTCTTGTAAAGGGGTGTTGGTGGTTCTTGTAATTGAGGTGTTGGTGGTTATTGTAACTGTGGTTTTGGCGATTGTTTTCATTGTGGTGTTCCTGCTTCTTGTAATGGGGCGTTGGTGGTTGTTGAAATTGTGGTGTTAATAGCTGTTGTAACTGTGGTTTTACGGTTGTAGCTGTAATGTTGATGGTTGCTGCAGCAGTGGTGTCGGCGGTTGTTGGAACTATGGTATTAGTGGTTGTTTTAACTGTAATGTTGTTGGTTGTTGTAACTCTGATTTTCTTGGGTGTTGTAACTGTTGTGTTGGTTGTTGTAACCATAATGTTGGTTGTAGTTGTAACTGTAGTGTGGTTGATTGTTTTAACTTTATTGTTGTTCGTTGTAACTTTGTCTGGTGGATGTTATGACTTTGGTGTTGGTTGCTGTTGTTAACTTTGACTTTGTTGTAACTGTAGTGTTGGTGGTTGTTGTAACTGTGGTGTTAGTGGTTGTTGTAATCGTGATGTTGGTGTTTGTTCTAATTATAGTGTCATTGATTGTTGTAAATGTGGTGTTGGTGGTTGTTGTAATTGTGGTGTTGGTGGTTGATGTAACCGTGGTATTCATGTTTGTTCTAACTGTAGTGTCATTGATTGTTGTAATTGTGGTATTGGTGGTTGTTTTAACTGAAGTGCTGGTGAGTGTTGTAACTATAGTATTGGTTGTTTAAATGTGGTGTTGTTCGTTGTTGCAAATGTAGTTTCGTTGGCTTTTGTAACTGGTAGTTGTTGTATATGTGGTGTTTGTGGATGCTGGAACTGTGGTTTGGTTGGCTGTTGTAACTGTTGGTGGTTGTTTTAACAGTGACAATGGTGGTAATTGTAACTGTGGTGTTGGTGATTGTTGTCACTGTAGTGTTGCTGCTTATTGTAACTGGGATGTTGGTGGTTGTTGTAATTCTGGTGTTGGTGGCTGTTGTAATTCTGTAATTGATGGTTTTAGCTGAAGTGTTTTTGGTTGTTGCTGCTGTGGCGTTGGTGGTTATTGTTACTGTGGTGTTGGTGATTGTTGTCACTTTGGTGTTGCTGCTTATTGTAACTGTGGTGTTGGTGATTGTTGTAAATTTGGTGTTGGTGGTAATTCTAACTGTAGTGTCATTTATTGTTATAAATGTGGTGTTGATGGCTGTCGTTACTGTGATGTTGTTGGTTGTTGTAACTCTTGTGTTGGTGTTTGTTGTTTTCTTTACAAGTGTTTTTGTTGTTGTAACATTAGAGTTGTTGGTTATTGGAACTGAAGTGTTGATGTTTGTTGGTTCCTGGTATTTTTAGTTGTTGTTACTGTGGTGTTAGTTGCTGCTGTACGTGTGGTGTTGGTGGTTGCTGTAACTGTGGTGTTTGTGGTTGTTGTAGCTGTGGTGTTGATTGTTGTTGAAACTCATATGTTAATAGTAGTTGAAACTGGTGTTTGTGATTGGTATAGATAGTTGTCATAACTGGTTCGGTGGTTGTTGTAACTGTGGTATTGTTCGTTGTTGAAACTGAGGTGTTGGTGTTTTCTGTAACATTGGTGTTGGTGGTTATTGTATCTGTGGTGTTGGTGGTTGTTGTAATTGTGGTGTTGGTCGTTGTTGTAACTGAAGTGTTTTCGGCTGATGTAACTGATGTGTTGGTGGTTTATGTAGCTGTGGTGTTGGTTGTCTTTGAAACTGTAGTGTTGCTTGTTGTTGGAACTTTGGTGTTGATAATAGTTTGTATCTGTGGTGTTTTTGGTTGTTGTTAATGTTGTGAAGTTGGCTGCTAAAACTGTCGTGTTTGTATTTTGACTGTGGTATTTGTGGTTGTTGTGTTTGTTGTGTTTGCGGTGTTTGTGGTTTTTGTGACTGTGGTGTTGGTGGTTGTTGTAACTATGGTGTTGATGGTTGTTGTAAATGTGGTGTTTTTGGTTCTTTTATTTTGTGCTTCGGTTGTTAAAACTGTGGTGTTGGTGGTTGCTGTAACCCTGGTGTTTGTTGTTGTAGTTAATGTGGTGTTGGTGGTTGCTATTACTGGTGTTGGTGGTTGTTATAGCTTTAGTGTTGATGGTTGCTGTTACTGTGGTAATAGTGATTGTTGTAACTATGGTGTTGATGGCTACTGTAACTGTAACACCGCAGATACATCAACCACCAGCACTACATTTACAACAACCACCAATACTACAGTTGCAATATACAGTCATTACAAGAATAACCATTAGCAATACAAAAACATCGTTACAATGACCAACACCACATTTAAGACAAACACCAACACTACAGTAACAACAACCGCACACTACAGTAAAAATAATCACACACACTACAGTTACAACAGCCACGAACGCCAGTTACAACAACCAACACCACAGTGACATCAACCACAGTTACCACAGTTAGAACAACCACCATTACCAGAGTGACAACAACCACCAACACCACAGTTACAACAACAACGTACACCACAATACAGCAACCAACAAAACCACAGTTACAACAACCATCAACACCAGTTATATAAGGAACCATCAATGGTGATTGTATATCTGGTGTTTGTTCTAGTAAATGTGGTGTTGGTGGTTTTTGTAACTGTGATTATGAGGTTGTTTTAACTGTTGTGTTGATGGTTGTGCAATGCTGATGGTCATGTCTGTTATTATCGTGTTTATTGTTTTCGATATATTTTGCTTGTGTGTCTACTATGATATTGATAACGTGTAGTGTTGGTAGTTTTACATATCTTGTTTTGGCTGATTGTGTAAGGTATGGTTTTAGTAATATTTAACTGTGTTCTAAAACTAAGCGCATTCAAATGAAAAACTGGACGTGAATTTTTTTTGTTGAGTATATATTTCCAGATAAAAAATGAAACACGACGTTCAAAGACTGATTGTGTAGGTTTGTTCTTAAACTCAGTACATTTGTACTGAAAATGAAAAACATTTGACCATAACTTTTTGTTGAGTATGTGGCAGATAGCCTAGTGATCTTGTTAAGAGGTAAGAGATAGAAATTTCCTGTACGACTACTACCAGTTTTAATTAATTGTAGCACCTTCCGGCAATTATGAAATCACGTTTAACTACATTACTTTTATCTTATGTGAAGCATAAAAGCTGGCAACTATAGTTTATAGATTTGGCATTTGCAAGGGTTTTTTTTTTACTTAAACAGCGAAGATTCTTTCTAATACAATAGTTATTGCTAACAGGTACTTAAATCTGTTTTCATAGGTTCTGCATACACAACTGCCGGCCGCGTGCCCAGTTGGTGGATTGATTGATTGATTGATTGATGTTTTACGCCAACTTCAGCAATATTTCAGCTATATTGTGGTGAGAACTGTTGAATATACTAAACAACTTTAATAAATACATAAAATATCTATATAAAACCATATAGCTTTATACAAGTAAAAGAAGCGTGTAAAATGTTAAAAACATAATTAAATAAATTATTGTTTGACTAACAATATTAGAAATGAGAAACTAGTTTAAGATTGATCTTTTTAAATCTTTTGTAAATAGGTCTGGTGGATAAGTTGGTGGATAAGAGATAAGAGATGCGGGATGGTCAGGTTATGATACGGAAAATTTGTTTAACAGATGTAGTGGAACCCATTAATGCGTAATTAAACATAATAATCAATATTGAAATAAAGAAAAACTTAAATTATTGGCAGTAAAATCATATTTATCATAAATGTAAATATAAATATATATAAATATAAATATATTAATATGCATAATAAATATAAATAAATGAAATACAACATGACACATACAAACCATTAGTGTGGCAAAATGTTCCGCCTTATAGAGCACTAACAATATTTCAATACAGATTCAATTTTGGTATAGATTAAATTAAGGGCGGGAGGGAGCGAAAAAAATCGCTCTCAACATTTTCATCAAAACTTTAACATAATAATGTGTAAGGCATAAGAAAACAAACAAATATGGTTACAGGTTAACAAAGGAAAATTTTACCTAGCCAATGAAAATAATAGATGTAATTACTTGAGAAGAATTTAATTTTAACACCTCTCCCGCATAACCAGATAGATCCAGATAAATCAAATGTAATCTAAACAAATCAATGAAGTGGAAATTTACAGATATTTCACTTTGCTAATTAAATATCAAATTGATTCCTATATTTTGTGAAAATGCATTTTGTCTTGTATCACTTTAACTATCTTAACAGACATTTGAATAATGTCTATTTTTACTAATGTTCCATGTTTGGTGTTATATTGGATTGATTGATCGAATATTGTTTAACGTCTACTCAGCAATATTTCAGCTATATCAAGACGAGAACAAGTTTGTTGATAAATAATCACTTTGGGGTATGGAAATGGCCATGGGACGGGAAATTCTGACTGCCACTGGAAAAGTAGGGTGAAATCGTCAAGGGCGGGGAATTTA
>MJUU01015590.1:105865-133232 GCA_002080025.1 Modiolus philippinarum | reverse complement strand
TTTCTTAAATTCAAATATTAGCACGATTTGATTTCGTTCATTCAACAGTGCATTGGTTATGACAAATTATTCGACTGCTTTTTGGAATGATAGAAACTACCAGTTTCCCTCTTTTGAAAACCGAAGAAAGATTGATTGATTGATTAGTTAGAGTTTAACGTCCAATGAGCAATATTTCAGCTATATCAGGACGAGAACAAGTTAATCAATTCAAAAATTGAAAGTATCAGAAGAAAGAAATAAAGGTGGAAGGGACAACCTGGGCAACGACTTTTGACTGCCACTGGAAAATTGGAGAAATGGGTAGGGGCAGGAAATTTAGCCTTCCATACGACACCCAGTGCGTCTACTCTCTTTAGAGAAATATAGAAGGGGTCTTTATACTGCATGGAGCGTGGCGTTTCTCGACACAGTTTGGCTACAATGGTTCGCGGTCAGGCTTTCCGTATTATGACCCGACTTCCCCGCATAGACAGGGCATTCCCCTATCCACCACCTGGGGACGCGCCCGGCAGCTCTGTAGCCGAAGCCCCTGAAAACCGATTCAGGTGCCGGGCCGCCGAAGAAAGATATACCAACAGTAAACAAAATGAAAACCGAAAAAAGATATACCAACAGTAAAAAAATTTGGTAAATTTTTTGACACAAAGTAAAGATATGGTCTCGTATGGACAAGCCGGTGGAAAATCAGTAGCTGAAAAGCAGAAAGACTCGTTAATGAAGATGAATATATCCGTAAATGAGGAACATGTAAACACGTAAGTGCTTTTTGCCATTTAATACTAACTGTGGCAGATGCAGTTTTAATAGACGATCTTCCACTTTTGTGAATCGTGAATATAAGCGGCCTGTGTCAAAGGTCTTACGAGGTAAGATTTTCGGGGACGAAAGCGGCCAGTGGGCGAACCGTTATTATTTACATTGGAAACCGTTAACCATTTCGATTTTTAACGCCTTTTATAACATTTATACTTTATTTTAATCTTTATATCAACTGACTATGGATCCTGGAGATCAATCAATAACCCTGAAGGAAGTGAGAACGTGCAAAATGGAGCATCTTCGTAATTTTCTTACTTTCAGAGGTTTGGTGAAAGACGGCAACAAAGAAGAGCTTGCAGCGATGTGTTTCTTTGCCAGTAAGATGAGTTTGCCAGTAGTTCTAACACAGGAACAAGTATTGCTGGACAATAAAAAAATCTTATGACTTAATAGTAACACAAGCAGGCTTAAAAGAGGACCCCTTACAATTGTTTGAAGGTAGGGTACAGTGGCCCCCTACTTTTGTTTCTGAAATCACATTTTTTTTCTTAAACACAGTGATAAAACTCATGTTGACCAGACCCTAAAAGACTATATCAGTAAGGCCTATCAGTATTTTGTTGAAGAATGGCTGAAAGAAGTCCTCATTCACGCCTTACAAAGAAACCAACCTAGTTGTATCCTACGAGCAAAGTGCTGTCCTTCAGATAGACTTACAGATGACTATCATGATGTGTAGGACTGCATCGACAAGACCGATCGAATTTCCACCAAATTTGGCTTTCATGGTCCTGATTACAAATTGAGGGTAAAAAAAAATTTCGTTTGCCATTTTCAAAATGGCGGCTATTTGAAATTTTCTTTTCGCGATAACTCGCAAACGATAAAAAATTTATGAAAACATTGTATGGCAAAAATGTTCCTCCCATTGAGATCTACATTTGATTCAATTGAACGAAAACTCTGCGAAGAACCGTTTTTAAGTTAATGCCCTTGACGCGTTTCCGTAAATTGTTTTTTTGCGACTAACTTTTAAATGCTTACAGATAATATAGTAAACATATATGTTTAAAGTGATCAGTGTGAAAAGACCTTCAATTTGAGTACCAGGTTGAAAGTCATTGGTGACCTTTGACCTTGTTAGCATATAATCTCAAAAACCGTAATAGATGGGTGAAAAATTATATCAGCAAAAATATTCATCATGTCAAAGGCTACATTTGTTTTATTAGGACCAAAGCTCTCCGATGATTCCGCAAAGAGTTATTGCCCTTGACGCGTTTCGGAAAGTGGTTTTTTGCAAATAACTTTTAATCCTTTACAGATAGTATGGTCATGAAACATTTCAAATTAATCAGTAAGAAGAGACCTACAATTTGACACCAAGGTTAAAGGTCACCAAGATCACTGGTCAAGGTCATAGCCATTTTTTTGTCTTATTATTGTCAAAACAGTCATTAAAACTGTTAGAAAAAGAAAATCAAATATATATATATATATTGGACACAATGTGCATCTCATCAAGAAAATCTCAAACATAAGACGTAACAAAACATAACATTGACGGGGAAAGACCTTGCAATTGATCTCTGAACAATTGTCTTTTTAATTTTTATTATTATTATTATTCTTTCTGCCACCCTCAATGACAAAAAAATTACACGACATATCACTTCGATACTTGGTGTGATGATTAGATCTTGGAATGGAACCTCAAAGCCTAGAGCCACATATCGATCTATTTTTAGTAACGGAGTTATCTCCCCAATCACTGTTTATCTTGTGTTCAGATCTCCTCATAAACTGTAACCGATATCAAAATTCTGAATGGGAGAAAATGTTCGATAAATCCTCAGGATGATTTGTTATGCAAAAAAAATTTTTGGGTTCACGACCCCGCTTACGCGCTTTCGACCCCTAAATTTGTCGATTTCTTGAAGTTATCGGATTTACACAAAATTTGATTTCCAGGTAGCTTTCATGGTCCTGATTATATATCTGGGGTCAAAAAATTTTTTTGTCCACCACTTTCAAAATGGCCGCCGTTCAAATTTTTGATTTCGAAAACGATAAAAAATTTCTGAAAACATTATATATAAAAATACTCCTCTAATTGAGATCTACATTTGATGCATTTACTTGAAACTTCTGCGACTTACCGTTTTTGAGTTATAGCCCGTTTCGGTAAATCCGTTTTTCGCGAACAACTTTTAAACCGTTACAGATAGAATAGTCAAGTTACATATCAAATTGATCAGTAAGAAGAGACCTTCAATTTGAGACCAAGGCCAAAGGTCATAAAGTTTAAAGGTCAAGGTCATAGCCAAATTTTGGTCTTTTTTAGGTAAAATCTCCAAAATGATAAGAGAAAGATGATTAAAAACATTACACAAAATGTAAATACCATAGATGATTGAAAACAGTAGAGAAAATGTAAATACCATTGTGATCTACATTTATTTCATTTGGGTCCAACACCTTTTGACTATTGGTTTGGACTTATGGCCCAAAAAACAATTTTCGAGGTCTGATTTAGGGTTTTTTGCTAATATCTCAAAAACTATTAAAGATACAAAGAAGCTATAAGAAGATAAAATGTTCAGTTCAATATGGCCGACGAAATGGGGTCAAGGTCCTCAGCAACAACGTTATTAACCATAAAAGTCCATAGTAACCGTATCAAAAAGTTTTATAATGTTGTAAAGAAGAAATAAATGACATTGCCAACCGGAAATGACCTTCATGTCCTTAGCAACAAGCTAATTTTTCGAAAAGTCCTTAGCAACCGTTGATCAAAAGACTAATAAAGGTCAGAACTTTTGTTCACATCACATTTTTGACCGAAATGTACATCAAAATAAACCCGACCATGTAATGATGGTGAAAACTGGTGAAAGACCTTGGAATTGTTCTCTCAATTGACTTTTTCATTCTTGATATAATTCTGGTTCTTGAAAAATGATTTTGCTGGCTAAAGGGAGTACGAGTGTCAGAAATTTTGTAATTAGAATTAAAATTCTGACCTTTTGTTTTGAAGAGCACTACTAATGGAACAACTTGAGCAAAAAATTTTGAAAATCAATGTAGGAATTTTTGAGATATAAGACATCAAAATTTTGGTGGGAAACAGATCTCTCTAGAGTTTTCCTTCAATTTGCATAAGATGTTTATAGGCCCTTAAATATATGAAATTATAATTGGAACTTGATTAAATTTTTATACACAGTCTATTTTATGTATTTTAAAGTGACTAATGACCAAGAAAATGTGATCCATGAGCAAAAAATTTTAGCACTGTTTGAATGGATTTTTAAAACCCGAGGATATAGAATACTTCTGAAATCGGAGGCTCGTACTCCCTTAAGAAGTTCACCAACTTAAAATTGTTTATTTGATAATGTTTATCTTCTTAGCAATTGTAGTTCAGATTCCAATTACACATTCAAGCTAGAAACATATATTGAGATGTTATTACTCCCCTTCGGGTCGTTGTCTCTTTGACACATTCCCCGTTTCCCTTCTTTTTCCTACTGTCTTCACAAAATCATTTCACTGTATGGAACATTTATTTCATCAGACAAGAAATAGCTCTGTGTATAGCAGGAGACACGTGTGTACCATGGTACACTCATCCACTTTATTCCATTTTTATTTTTTTAATCAAATTACATAATTTACATAGGCTTAAATGTCGCAAATATATTTGAAGATCCTTGAAAAATGATATATTTCCCAACAAGAAAATGAATTATAAAAAAAATGCATGACTTTCATCCGGTAATATATTATTGCGAACTGTAAAAATTAAAATTTTAGCAAATATAAATAAATATACCTTTTGATTATTCTTATATTATGTAGACATAATTACAGAACTAATGTGACATTTGTAGCTCGAACCAGAATGGTTCAAATGCAATGGAACTTCATATTGTGTTACTGGTATTTTTTAATGCATTTAAACTTTGATTTCTTTGAGTATCGTATCATCTGAAACAATTTTTAGTCCTCCTTTTAGTGAAAATCATTAATGCATGTATTTATATTACAGATACAGGAGGTTAAATGTTGTTTCCCCAGACCAACATAAACAGTATGACACGGTAATCCCTGGATTTCTACATAACCGACTAAAGTATGTGGTTCAGCACTGAATGAAGAGATGGATAGAGGCTGAGGATTTCTTGGTAGATGACATTGACCAGCTATCATCCACATCATTTCTTGTAAAGACTTCAAGTAACATCATCAACTCTCTACATTACCAGGATTGTTTCCAAAAATGATAATGGAATTCCATCATGCCAATGTGTAGACTGGAAAGAAAACCATCTGCCCTGTAAGCATTACATTATTTTCAAGACCACTCTTAGAATTCTCTTCCAAAAGTATACATGTCTCGATGTAGAAATTTTTCCAGAGGACTACCAAGAAGATCAATCTGAAATCGTAATGGGTAACAACATTGAGATTGAGACATCTGATTTGGAAGTTGTTATTGAAAGTTTGCCAACATCGCCTCAGAAACACCTAAAGAAAGAATGATCCAAAATTTGTAACTTACTGGAAATGATTAAGGAAAGATGTTACACTTGTGGGAATTTGAATGTACTGAATCAAATATCAGGAAGCTTAACATCAGTTGCAAGCGACTTGCCTAAAGAAAATGGAATAATATTGGAAACAGGCTCTGATTCCACAAATATTGGAACAAAGAAACCGAAAACATCCCCCTATAAAAGGCGTGTACATAAAAAGTTCTGAGTAGCAAAGAAGAGGAAGTTACCAGGTGCTGGTAGAAGTGGTTTTGCAGCTCAGAAAAAGCAAAAGATATATTCCAATACTGAAGTGAATACAAGAGATATGGTCCTCACTGATATGGGTGAATTTTGGATCAATATCTTAAAAGTAAAAGTAAAAATGTCTAGTATGTGATGATTTTTCATCTGTTTGATCTTATCTGTGTATCTAATCATATAATGATTAGATCACAGTTGTGGCACTATATTCTCTGATCAATAAAAAAGTGTGCAATAACATAAAAAATAAAGCAAAACAAACGAAATACTTGCATAGTATATGCTAAATGCTGAACAACATAAACATGTTAATTTTTTTAAAACAAAAGGTTTTGTTAACAAAAACTCCAAAACCAATCAAATGCAATGAAATCCGGACTCCAATTAAATTCAGGCATTAAAAAGAAACGCCTACTTCTGCATACATATTATATTTAAGGACACATTTTTTTTATCCTTGTAAAACTATCAAACCTTGATAATACTTATATAAAAGAAAATTTGCAAATCTTAAACCATGAGTTAAATGGACTTTACTATTAGTCAGGATGAAAACAATGAGGATGATACAATTCCATGCGCACAAAAATACGCAATGAAATGGAAATTGCGGGAGATGGAATAAAAGACTTTGAAAAAATAAGTCAAGGGTAGAAGTTCTAAAATACAATATGGATATTGGAAAAAACCCCACCATTTATCCATATAAACTTCAGTGGAAACCTTGGATCCAAGGACAATAAAGATGCATTGAAAGATAGCACAGAAGAAACTTTGAAAAATGGTAGTCTAGAAGTATCAAGAGCCATTCATAGAACTATAAATGAGAGAATTGCAAAGCTGAATGAGGAGTTAAACAGCTCTGTAAAAAACAATATGGACATAATATCCGCAGAAACAGCATTAGGTGGTAATGCCAGGACCAAATTGATTATAGAGACCAGGAAAATAAATGACAATTGCACTAGAAAATTAAAACTGTTTGTGCAATCTTTAAACCAAATCATAAGACCTGCCAGAAAAAACTTTATAAGCAGACTAATGACGGAAAACGTCGGAACGATGTTAGTAAGGAACTCTCTAAAGTAATGAAAAAATTTGAAAACGAGTAACATTGTGCTGGAGTGAATAAGGATGTAACTGAAACAATAATGATGTGGAAATGAACATTAACTAAATGTGCAAAAATGTTCTTTTATAACACATGCTTCATTAAAATCTCAAACGGATTTTATCTTGTTAATTGTTAGTAAACCTACTGTGATAAGTGTGGCACACAGTTGGATATAATAAACAATATCCATACATCAATCATAAAAAAACTGCACAAACCTTACTGAAACACAAGAAACCTTAAGATTTCTATGTTATTTAAAACAAATTGAAACACCGACTTAATACATTTGTGTAACTTAATTATCCCCAAATTATGGAGCATGTAAAAAGATCTGTCTCTATTATAACGTTTGACCAGTATGGGGTAGTTTGCGATATGGATAATAAACCAGCACTTTGTCTAATTACATCCATTACGAAAAATACTCGCATACTCACATATTACGGATTAAACACATCTATAACAAACCCATAGTCTACAAAAACACACCTATGTGGATTTGTAAATAACCGAAACAACAATACACATATTATATATCTCTCTAAATAAATAGTATTGGTTCTGCAAACTTATATTACATAAACAAAGAAATAATAATCAGTCATATGTAGTATGTAGAATGAAACTAGTATATAATTACATATTAACCAGTCTTCAACCAGTATGGGGTGATTTACGATATGGATGATTAAAGTTAATAAAATATAGCAATCCATAACGGAAATAACTTCCAATACTATTACATTTAAAATGTCATTTACATAACATATTAAAAATATATGTTTATAAAAAAGAAAATATATTTAATGATATTGATTGATAATTCAAAAAAGTACTATAAAGTAAATCATTATGGAGGTATAAAAGCCACGCCTTCCCTTGATGCTACTGGAACATGATTGGTTAATAGACCTAATAGGTTTTATTGACTAGATTGTAATTTGACTCATGCTACTAAACCTATTTGACCATGGGTAAACATAGACGCTTTAAAAGAAGCAGGAAAACTGCAAAACAAAATAAAATATAAGTCATTTGTTCAGAGAACAAATGTAGGTCTACCCGAAGAAAATTTTTAGCAAAGTCTCGTAATAAGTTTTTGGCTTGATGAAACAAGAAAAATTTTCTTCATTACATGTCATTAGCCATCTCTTACAGTTTACGAGTTAAATCATTGAACAAAAAAATTTAAATCGTTAACAAAGTTGTATTTTGTAAAACTGAAAATTTTCCCCATAACATGTCATTAGCCATCTCTTTCGGTTTACGGGTTAAATCATTTATCACGAAAAAAAATCTATTGTTGCTAAGGATTTCATTGTGTTGCTAAGGACTTTGAACTTTGATTTTAATGTGATATTGTAGGTAATATAAAGCCGAACATTTTCGCAATTCAAAGTTTTTTTCTATCTCTTACAGTTTTTGAGATATAAGCAAGAAACCTCAATTTTTGGACCCGGAAAACAGTTTTCGTATCCTAAGTCCATGACGCTTGGTCCAATAATTTTTGACCCAGATCTTGATAAAATACATATTTTATTTATTACATGTTATCAACTATCTATCACAGTTTCCAAGATATACTATAAAAATATATGGTTGCTAAGGATTTCATTATGTTGCTAAGGACTTGGAATTTTTTCCTTGATGTCATTTTATAGGTCATATTAAACTGAACATTTTTGCTTTTCAAGTTTCTGTCTATCTCTTACTGTTTCTGAGATATAAGCAAAAAAAACCTCTATTTCGGACCCCGAAAAACAGTTTACGGACGCTAGGTCCATAGCCGTTGGTCTAAAAATTTTGGACTCGATGTAATAAATGTAGAGCTTGATAAGATACACATTTTCTCAATTACATGTTATCAGCTATCTATTATAGTTGTTGAGATATATGCAAGAAACCTCAATTTCGGACCCAGAAAACAGTTTTCGGACCCTAGGTCCATAACGGTTGGTCCAATAATTTTGGACCCAATATATCAAATGTAGATCTTGCTAAGATACACATTTTATTAATTACATGTTATCAGCTATCTATCACTGTTTCCAAGATATACTATAAAAATATATGGTTGCTAAGAATTTCATTATGTTGCTAAGGAGGTGGAATTTTTTTCTCGGTGTCATTTTATAGATTATGTTAAACTGAACATTTTTGTTGTTTAAGGTTTCTATCTATCTCTTACCGTTTCTGAGATATAAGCAAAAAACCTCCATTTCGGACCCCGAAAAAGTTTTCGGACCCTAGGTCCATAACGGTTGGTCCAAAAATTTTGGACTCAATGTAATAAATGTAGATCTTGATAAGATACACATTTTCTCATTTACATGTTATCAGCTATCTATGATAGTTTTTGAGATAGACCAACTGAGAGGTTCAAGGCCAAAGGTCAAAGTCATGGGTGACCTTTGACCTTGACATATTTAAATGTACAATAGTACTTCTAAGTTGATTGGTGGTGGTCCCAGGTCTCTACGACTTACGGTTTCTAAGAAAAATTTTTTTACGAAAAGTGAAAATCTTTAAGGGGAAATAACTCGATAAAAAGTCACCCGCATCCTTTCGACCGAAATGTAACGAACTTGTGTCACGTAACACTGAACAATTTCCTCATTACATGTTATCAGCTATCTCTTACGGTTTCTGAGTTTAAGTGATTACAAGGTATTTAGTGAAAAGGGTTAGAAATCCGTAACGGAACAAAATTCCGAATGTGGCCCTCGACTGCGAAAAGTTTTTGTCTGCCCAGTATTTTGTGCGAAAGCTCAATTCGACATGTCGCGTACAGTTTTGGGACGAAGAGTTTAAAAGTTGGCGGAAAAAAAAAAAATTAAAAGGACAATTGTTCAGAGAACAATTGCAAGGTCTTTCCCAGTCAATGTTATGCTTTTATGTCATGTTTTGAGATGTCACATGTTGAAAATCATCTTGATGAGAAGCACATTGTCTCCAATATATTAGAGTAGCCATTTCTAATTGTTTTAAAGATTTTACCATAAAAAAAAACTAAAATTTGGCTATGACCTTGATCGATGACCTTGATACCATGATCACATGTTTGAATTTGATTTTGTTGTCTATTTCATTTCAAAATGTATTGTAAACAAAAGTTCTGATCTTTATTAGTCTTTTGCTCAACGGTTGCTACGGACTTTTTCGAAAAATTAGCTTGTTGCTAAGGACAGGAAAGTCACTTCCGGTTGGCAATGTCATTCATTTCCTCTTTACAACATTACGAAACTTTTTGCCTATGGTTGCTAAGGACTTTTATGGCAAATAACGTTGTTGCTAAGGACCTTGACCTTTGACCTCATTTTGTCGGCCATATTGAGCTGAAAAATTTATCTTCTTTACAGTTTCTTCGTATCTTTAATAGTTTTAGAGATATAGGCAAAAAACTCTAAAATCGGACCCCGAAAAATGGTTTTTGGGCCATAGGTCCAAAATGAATGGTCCAATCATTTTGGACCCAAGGTCAAATGTAGACCTCAATGAGACAAACATTCTCTCAAATACATTTGATCATCTGTCTCTTACAGTTTACGAGTTAAAGCGATAACAAGGCAAAAGGTCATCGGTGACCTTGACCGGTGACCTTTGACCTTGACATTTTTAGATGGCATATATGACTTATGAACAATGGTGAAGGTTTCAGGTTTCTGTGACTTATCATTTGGGAGTATTTAGCATTAATGGAAACTCAAAATCTTTCAAAGGGCAACAACTCATATAAAGAGTCGTCGAATCTCTTTGGACCAAATGTAACAAAGTTGCGTCTCATGACAATGAACATTTTTCTCATTACATGTTTTCAGCCATCTATTGCGGTTTACGAGTTGAAGCGATAACAAGGCCTAAGGTCATCCGTGACCTTGACCGTTGACATCTTTAGATGGCCATATATGACTTATGAACAATGGTGAAGGTTTCAAGTCTCTACGACTTATCATTTGGGAATATTTTGCATTAACGGAAACTCAAAATCTTTCAATGGGAAATAACTCATATAAAGAGTCGTCAAATTTCTTCGGACCAAATGTAACAAAGTTGCGACTTTTGATTATGAACATTTTTCCCTTTATATGTTTACAGCCATCTATTACGGTTTATGAGTTGAAGCGATAACAAGGCTTAAGGTCATCGGTGACCTTAACCGGTGACCTTTGACCTTGACATTTTTAGATGGCCATATATGACTTATGAACAATGGTGAAGGTTTCAGGTTTCTACGACTTATCGTTTGGGAGTATTTAGCATTATCGCAAACTCAAAATCTTTCAAAGGGCAATAACTCATATAAAGAGTCGTCAAATCTCTTCGGACCAAATGTAACAAAGTTGCGTCTCATGATAATGAACATTTTCCCCATTATATGTTTTCAGCCATCTATTACGGTTTTTGAGTTTAAGCGATAACAAGGGGTAAGGTCAAAGGTCAAAGTCACCGATGACCTTTGACCTTGACATTTTTAGATGTAACTTATATCAAATAAGAATAATGGTGAAGGTCCAATGTCTCTACGACTAACCGTTTAGAAGTTTTGGAGCGATGACGGAAATTGAAAATCTTCAAAGGGCAATAACCCCCCCAAACAGTATACCGCACGGTTTCGGACCAAATGTAATGAAGTTCCGTCATGACCTAACGAACATTTTCCCCATTACACTTCATCAGCTATCTTTTACGGTTTTCGAGTTTAAGTGATCACAAGGTATTTAGTGAAAAGGGGAAGAACTCCGTAACGGAACAAAATTCCGAATCTGGCCCTCGACTGCGAAAAGTTTATGTCTGCCCGGTATTTTGTGCGAAAGCTCAATTTGACATGTCGCGTACAGTTTTGGGCCAAAGAGTTTCAAAGTTGGCGGAAAAAAAAAAAATAATAATCAGAAGAAATACTATAAGGTCTACCGAGAAGGTTCTCTGGTAGACCTTAAAAACACAATACATTTAAATATGCTATACGGATGCAAAAAGTCCAAGAACGGAATAAAGAGGCAAAAAACTATGTATTAAATCTGTCATCTAGGAAACTCACAGCTGATGAATATATAGTGCTAGGAAAGGGTCTTAAATTTCTACCAACTTTTCTACAATAAAACTTCTCTAAGATTTCAAAAAAATTTAAAAGAAATGTGAGATTAAAGTATTATTTCTCTGAAAACCCAGAAATAAAATTAAACTCCAATCCATTCAAATCAATATCTAAAAGACGGCACCCATAAAATTAAAATCCAATCCATTCAAATCAATATCTAAAATGACGGCACCCATTATGGGTGACAATGCCATAGAAAGTATATGTTTTATACAAAAATGGAATTGTCAGAATACAAACCTGAACCATCAAACAACCTTACAAAAACTGACACAAAAAGCATACACAATCTTAAAAGAGACAAAGCAATTTCTATAAATGAAGCAGACAAAAATAATGTTACCGTCATTCAAAACACCTGTAACTATATGGCAGAGCGTGAACGCCAATTAAACGATGGTATTCACTACGAGGTTATAGACAAAATTGATCTCAATGAAACTAAAACAAGAATACAAAAAGTTGTAATAGATATGAAACATAATGATGAAATTGACGACACGACCTAAAAATATCTTTGTGAGGAAAACATAAAACACCAAACTACCTAAGGCATACTTTCTTTCTAAAATCCATAAACTAAATAAAGAAATCTTGGAAGCGACAAATATTGAAAATGTCCATAAAATTTCCATTCTCGTACCTGGGAGACCCTATCATTGCACAATGCAATGGTCCCCTTGAAAAGATGGGGAGATATCTTGACTACATCTTACTACCTTTTGTTAAAAAACAAAAGACATACCTGTCGGACACTAGCGAATTTATTCGCCAAATCGAACTGACAAAAATACAAGAACAAGACATTCTTGTAACATACGATTTAACATCACTGTATACAAATTTAGCTTTCAAAGAAATCGAAGGCTCAATCAATGAAGTTCTATCCGAAAATGAAGAAAACGAAACTATCAAATATGACATAAAAATACCGTTTAAAGAATGGGTACTAAAATGCTACATTTAGTTCTGACAATGAATTTACATTTAATGGAAAATCATACAGACAAGTTATTGGAGCATCGAAGGGCGGTGTAGCTTCACCTGAGATCTGTGATATAGCTATATATAACCATATCGAAGTAATACTGAAATCATTCATATTTGCCAACAAAATCGTATTCCACAAAAGAATGCGAGACAATGGTATAATAATATACCATGGAAACCCAACTGAAATCAATCATTTCTTTCAATACCTGTTATAAACCAACATAAACTAATCAAATTTACATTTGAAACATACACAGAATCTGTTGTTATTCTCGATACCGTTGTATATAAAGGAGAACGGTTCAAACGAAAACATTTTGGATATAAAATGCCATACTAACGATACGGAAAAATTTCAGTATCTTCACAGAAACTCAAACCACTCAAATGCCTGTTTTAAATCATTTATTAAAGCTCAGGGCATATGAATACTTCGACATACTAGCAGTGAAGCAGAATTTTTGAAAGGAATCAATCTCTTTCCTGAAAAACTTTGTGAAAGGACATATAGAAAAACAAAAGTCTTATCTATATTGCACAAAATTAAACATAAAAATAGACAAGATAAATTGAAAAAGAAAATTAAGCAAGGAAATCAATCAATTAAAACGCCTTTGTGACTTCATATCATCCAAAAGCGGAAAGATAACAAACAATCATTCGAAAATTCTGGAGTACAGTTGAACGAGATCCCAAAACGAAGCAATTATTTAATGGTTACCCAATGACAGCTTTCAAAAGAGGCAAAAACATGGGAGAAATACTAACATGACATTAATATATTGCAATACAACTAGAAAACAATACAACAGGAAATAACATCTGTCTACATCAAATATATAGTAGCCTTTGAAGAAAACACTTAATGATCACAGTTATACAATGACAAAAATTTGTAAGCATGACTTTGAAACCAATTATGCATTAAAAATTATATCTAATGAATATCATAAAAAAAATAAAGCCACCTCTGATGACGGCTTGCTGGGAGATATAATCCTAAGAAGCCAGAAACGTTGATAAAATTGTGATATAGCACACATTCAATGTAAGGTCAGAGATATGGTCCTTACTGATATGAGTGAATTTTGGATCAATATCTTAAATGATCGGTAATCTTGTTATAATTAGGAAATCTTGACCGTAAACAATTATAGCCAAAATTGGTAGAAACTACCACTCCCCGTGCAGTATAAGGACAGACCCTTCTATATGGCAAACTGTGGGAGACGTATAGACGGCTTAATTTCCTGCCCCTACCCATTTCGCCTATTTTGCAGTGACAATGTAAAATGTTGTCCCAGTCGTCCTTCAACCTTAATATTTTCATTTACCTATAATATTTGAAGAGATTAACTTGTTTAAGTTTTCATATACCAGACCCCAGGTACCTGAATCGGTTTTCAGGAGCTCGGGTCACACAGCAGTCGGGCGCGTCCCAAGCTGGTGTTTAGAGGAATGCGTATCTGTGCGGGGTAGTTAGGTCATAACGCGGAAAGCCTGACCTCGACCCATTGTAGACACACTGTGGAGACCCACTACGCTTCATGCAATACAAAGACCCCTTCTATATGGTTGTATTTTGCCTTGTGGCAAAAGAGGTTCTCATCTATCTGGACCACCTAGTTTGCTTGGAGTCTTGATAAATTTAGTGGTGCATATATCTCTAATGTATTGGTATATCTGAATGGAGGTTTTTTCAGAGATACCTGTGATTTCTGCAGCTTTCTTTACCATGGTATCTTGGCACCATAAGTACAGAAAGTAGAGCCATTTGGCTAAGGAAACTCTGGACTTGCTGAAGAAGGAGCCTGCCCTTATGGATCGAGTAGTGTGTTTCTTGCTACATTTGCCGTCGATTCATTGCCTTCCATAGCCGTCTGACGTATCTTTGGTGGGACGTGTACGTGACTGTATTGGTGTATGGCAGTGGACGCAGCTGCATGACTCTGGAAGAAGTTTGCGTTGGATAAGGTACTTTGGTACTGTTAATGGATCATCACTGAATATAACTGGTGCAAGAGAGCTGTAGAAATCCATTAAGGCATTCAAAACTGAACTGATTGGACCTTATTGGTAGTGGGGGTTTATACTAAAAGTTTGCTTGTCCCGAGTTCCTATCGTTGTCTACGTTTGTCATTTGTCTTATACGTGTTTTTCTTGTGTAGTTCCCTTGCAAATTGTTGCATGTAGTTTTCATAAACGTATACTTTTTCAGATATTCTAATGTTAAAAGTTGCGTTTTGTATGTGTATATCTACCATGCTGTCATAAATTTCTGCTGTAAAGAAAGGTATATTTCAATTGGTATGACTGATGCCAAATCCTATTGTATTTCAGCGCAATAAACTATTATTTAACTAAACTTGGGATAAACACTAAAAATTTAGTTTTTGAAAATTTTTTGTAGGTAGTGTCAAAACTTGTACATTGCATTAATATGTGAGCACGGAAGTTACTCGCTTCATTTGGAATGACAGTACTGTCCAGCTGTAAACCCCATCATTAACAAAAATATGTCAAAATTACATTATTAGCCGAAGTAAATTAGTTTCAAAGAACAGAAAAATATTTGAGTACGGGATTTACAAATTTTCGCAGTATATTAAAAGTTGATTGATTGATTGATTGAATATTGTTTAACGTCTACTCAGCAATATTTCAGCTATATCAAGACGATTGATTGATTGATTGAATATTGTTTAACGTCTACTCAGCAATATTTCAGCTATATCAAGACGAGAACAAGTTTGTTGATAAATAATCACTTTGGGGTATGGAAATGGCCATGGGACGGGAAATTCTGACTGCCACTGGAAAAGCAGGGTGAAATCGTCAAGGGCGGGGAATTTAGCCTTGTAGCCGATCACCTACGGACCACCCCAAAGAGAGCTTGCTACAAGGGTTCTTTAACGTGCAGGAAGCGTGGCATTTCTTCCAACACGTGGACCTGAGTTTACATCCCATCCGAAAGATGGGTTGTGTATTTATTAATCCCGCACAACCACGGAATGGGTCCTATTTGTATATCCCGGGACCCTCGGGGTCAGCCTCCGTTTAGGAGGGGTCACACCCCGCAAGCCGGAGATACTGGGTCCTATTTCTATATCCCGGGGTTCCCTCGGGGTCCTCTGTTAGGATGGCTCATACTCCAAGCTCAGAGGATGCTGCGGGCCTATTCTTCAGCCGGGACCGCGCACGGCGGTATTAAAAGTTGAACAATGAACTTCAAAATTGACTGTTGCTATATATATCGTCATTATCAGTTTCCATTATTATTGGGAAACAGTTACAATTGTCATCAACTATTATACATTTAGTTATTCCTCTACATTTTGGCTACATTTGCATTTGTTCATGAAAACCATAATAATATCGAATTTTGAATTCTGCATGAAAATTGTGAGAATCTGGTTTTAATTCGTAAAGTTATGTATAAACGGTTTTCGTAGGAGCTGGTTTATAGTTAAAGGTTTGCTTAAATGAGAATTCAGGTCTTCTAGATGTATTTTATAGTCTCTAATCCTATGATATTAATACAGTGCACCTACATTGGTTTGATTTGGGTATCTTAGTTTTATAATTGACATTGCTTAATCTGAACAAGGCCTTATCAATTGATTCTATGTATGACACTAGTGAACGCATAGATTTATAATAAAACCATCTTTAAAAATTAAAACTACACGACAAAAAATTGTTTGAAATCGATAAACAAATGATCCATTATTTTAGACATTTTGTCATGTTGCATAAATCTGAAATACGGCTTAAAATCCGCATTGCGGAGATTAAATTTATACCGAACCATGTCCCTTACTTTTCTGGAAATTGATGAGAATGAAAAAAAAGTATAAAACCCGAAGAACTTGGACGATTATTAACAGAATGACAACAAACTTGAGACAAAATATACTAGAAATTGGTAGTTGGAAAATGCTCGCGGTTTCGGCTCCTGCTGGAAATTATACTGTCGCGTGACAAAACCAGTATCGTACCCACTATTTCTATGTTTCTTGATTTTTTAGCTGTCGACAGTATATCCGTAAGAAACCAGTAATGACCAAGTATCTTCAGAATCGGTCTAGCGGATTTGTAGAAACATCAAGACGAGAATGCACAAATTGAAAATGATGCACTTAAAAACATTATCATGTGTTTTTTTTCTTCTTCTTTTTTTTTTTTTTTGGAAGTGTGAAAATTAAAACTGCCAAAGGCATATTTAATACGGCATTTCATTTACTTGGAAGTTAACAATTTTTGGCATTATATCATTGTGGTTCTTAGACAGTTGTGTTGTTTAACAGTCTATCCAGCAGTGGTTAGTGCAAACGCCTAGAAAGATACAGATTTTTTTTCTAGAGATTCCGTATATTCCAATTTAATTCTACTCTGAGCCGGTAACTGACAATTTATTCTAACTGGAACTCATGCAAGTTGTGCATTCTTTCGCCCGTAATAGACCACATACATTTTTTTTGTATTTTGTATAAGTAAATGTAAGATTCCATTTGCCTTTAAATATGTAATCTATATTTTATTAATCCAGTCTCGGAATTACTGCATACATAAGCTCGGTTCGTTCCCATATCGCATAACCAAATTTAATTTGTTAAACACACAGTCACTCGAAATTATACTATGTACACAAGTGTATACATGTAGTTTAATATAGCTACACTAAAAATAAAGTAGCTGTGATATATAATTGCATAGAACAGATTACTGAACATTTCACAATGTTGTACTACAGCATTGCTGTTATTGAACTAGAAAAAAAAATGATTTGCTCCATGTACCTCGATATTCATGATATTCCTGTATTAGAAGGCTACATGTAGATATCCGTAAATTATCTTATTTTGAGTGTGCTGTATTTGCATTCTATTTCCAATGATATCTGATGATTCTGATTTTCAGTATATATCCTTTTGATTTTTTGTTCTCTATCAGATTTAATTTATATATCTGATTTCTTGATTTCCAATGTGTGCATTTTATCGGCACTCAAGAGACACAAGTTGTTGAAATAGTCATTTGGAAATAAATTAACATAACTTCAGTATTTGTTTCTTATAACCATGATAACACTCAAATGTAATTTCCTATTTAATTTTCCCTCCTCTGCACATTTAAAACATTTCAACTTGCCCCTACATTGTTTGGTGCCATGACCAAACTTTTGGCAAGTGAAACATCTAACAGGGTTTGGTATGAATTTGTCCACCTTTATACCAAAGGGGCCAATTTTCAATGATGTTGGAGGAACTGAACTGTTGAAAGTTAAAAGAAAAGTATAAGTTTTACAGCGCTGCCTGATTTTTTCGAAATAAATCTTTGTACTTCTGTGACGCCTTGTGATGATAATTCGTCACAAATTTCCTCATCGCTAACATCTGAAAGATACTGACTTCTGTCTCTCATAATACCACGACTGCTATTAAGAGTTCTGTGGGGGGATGCCCAAACTTTGAATTCTAAAATTTTAGTTATTTTTAGTAAATTTTCACTGACTTTTGGAAGAAGCTTCAATTAGTAAGTCACCTGGTCGCATTATTAAGACGTTTTTTACTGTTCCAGCAATGCTTTGGATGGTCTTTTGGATAGCAAATGGATTGATTTTTGATATTTGCTTATCAGATGATCCAGTCAACACAATAAATTTTGTATAACTGTTATCTTCAACTTCTGGAATAGAATTGTCTAGTTTTCTTTTTCTATTTGGAACTGGTTGGTTTTGAGGGGTTTGTTGTGCCATGTAGTAAGAAAGGAGATTTCACCATCTTTGTCACACACCCACCACGGAGTGCCAACAGAGGCGATACTTTGATTCTAGGGATCTCCGCCAGAAAGTATCAAATGTTCCAAAGATGGTATACTCAAGTGGAGCGTAACCATCAGGCACTGATGGAAAGCGTAATACTTGATTGATCCATGAGCCACCGCCTTCTCCTATACCTCCTGCACTGTATTGATGGTTTAAATCAAGACAAAAATGTTACATTGGTTAACTTAAACTCAAAATGGAAAGATGTACTGGAGGGCTTAACGTGACCAGGCGATTCATCGGACCGAGCCAATCCGACCTGCCGTTTAGATGATTTCAGAGCCAAAGTAAGATATTGATCCTGTATTCTCAGCCCAACGGATATGTAATGGCCGCAGCGGGAGTCTGAACACAGGTTCGCACCTACCAGGATCTCGTCAACCATCGACACGGGTCTCGACACACGGCAAACGTGTCGCCTCTGTTAGGAAGACTCATACTCCAAGCTCAGAGGATGCTGCGGGCCTATTCATAAGCCGGGACCGCGCACGGCGGAAAAATGATTTTGCAAATAAAAGCTGAGATTTTGCAGAAATATGACATGTTTAAAACTTGTACACTAATTAAACAAGAGGATTGTCCACTAATTCATTTTAAAAGCTATAAATACTGACTGTTGCAAAATAATGTTGACTTAATAGAAATATTGAAACGGTTTTTGTTTCATGACAGAAAAAATCTATTACTATGATTAAAAGATATCAATCAATATCAATCAACATTAGTTATACTTTCATACTGATTATGATCTTTTATATTAGATGATAAGCCTGCTGTCAACCTGTGACATAGCAATCATAGGACCACACCCCCAGGAAATGCTGAATTGCAGCAAAAAAGGTACCTTCCAACAAGGCAGTAAGCCTGCTGTCAACTTGTGAGATAGCAATCATAGGACCAGACCCAGGAAATGCTTAATTGCAGCAAAAAGGTACCTTCCAACAAGGCAGTAAGGCTGCTGTCAACCTGTGACACAGCAATCATAGGACCACACACCCAGGAAATGCTGAATTGCAGCCAAAAGGTACCTTCCAACAAGGCTGTAAGCCTGCTGTCAACCTGTGACATAGCAATCATAGGACCAGACCCCAAGGAATACTGGATTGCAGCAAAAATAGGTACCTTCCAACAAGGCAGTAAGCCTGCTGTCAACCTGTGACATAGCAATCATCGGACCATACCCCAGGAAATGCTGGATTGCGGCAAAAAGTACATTCCAACAAGGAAGATTTCCGCCTGGCAAGCAGAGTCCTCCATTGATATTTAGTTCAATGGAGTCGGCAAATTCATGTGGCCAAGGTTTAAGAAAGCCGAAGGAGGGAGATATGAGACCACCCTTAATTGCCAAAACAATTCAGGTTTTGAATGGTACGTAGTCAGCTAAAAAGCTATACGTTTATAACAATTACCTAAAATGTTTATACAAATCGTGAAAATCAACTATACCTGCTAGCAAAATTCTGATTGGAAATAAGTATTTTTTGTCTTATTGAAAAGTTCATTTTAGCCAAAGTTGGAAGATTTTGTTGACTTCAATTTACAATAATTTATAGGTTATTTCTACCTCATAACAATATTCAATGATAAAAAGGATTCCTTTAGTTTCAGATTGAAATTATCCAATACATGCTAAACATGTTCAATGATTTTTGTCACAAAAACCTAACCCCTTTTCTAATGATTAGAAATGTATGTGTTCTTTGAGCGTGATGTCATCAGGCATGATAGCGTCTTTTTGTGATGAAAAATATCGACTACACAGTGCACTTAACCTTTTGGTAATATGTTTTATATTTCAAGTTACATTCGAAATACAATTTTTGGCAGTTAATAAAAAATTTCAATACATGGTGGTAGTTAGTGATAGACATGGTAGAACAGTCAATATAAATACAAATAATTATAACATACACAACATAAAACATTATCAGTAAAGATTAAAAGAAAGAGAAAAGTAATAATTGCTTATTTTAGGGTTTTTGAGTCATCATCCGTTTTGGTCCTTGTTTCGTTCGAGCAATGAGGATTGGCTGAATATTTCGTGTTTTATCTATTTTCAGGAATTCGCTTTGATATCATATATTTTTGTCGTCAGTGATGTTTTTTTTACCTATAGCACATTTGTTTCTTAGGTTATGCCTATCTGTTCTATTAAATTTTAACCAAGGGGGGTTAAAACGAGGTAATGGCCACTATCTGATGAAATTATTTCCCTCACATACTCTGCAAAACTTTTAAAAAGGTCATTTGCACCTTCATAAAATCAAGGGCTACGCGGAGCGCAGCATGATACGACCGCAGCATGTCGACCACTGATTGATTGATTGATTAGTTAGAGTTTAACGTCCAATGAGCAATATTTCAGCTATATCAGGACGAGAACAAGTTAATCAATTCAAAAAATGAAAGTATCAGAAGAAAGAAATAAATGTGGAAGGGACAACCTGGGCAACGACTTTTGACTGCCACTGGAAAATTGAAGAAATGGGTAGGGGCAGGAAATTTAGCCTTCCATACGACACCCAGTGCGTCTGCTATAGAAGGGGTCCTTATACTGCATGGAGCGTGGCGTTTCTCCACACAGTTTGACTACAATGGTTCGCGGTCAGGCTTTCCGTATTATGACCTGACTACCCCGCATAGACAGGGCATTCCCCTATCCACCACCCGGGGACGCACACGGCAGCTCTGTAGCCGAAGCCCCTGAAAACCGATTCAGGTGCCGGGTGTCGACCACTGAAATTTGAACAAGTGCAATATAGAATGAATGTGGACACAGTTAAGAGCTTGACACAGTAACTAGATGGACACATTAAGGAGACTGAAACAGTCATTAGCTGCACACAAACTAGGAGAAAAAAAAATCCGATGAGAAATAAAGATTTTACATATTTGTGAAAATTGCAATTTTGACCCCTTTCGAACCCTTACAGCTCGAAAATGATAAGAGATATGCAAAATCTGTTGAGATTCTACGTAAAGCTTAAGACAGGAGGAATGTAATGAAAAAAAACTCCATTGAAATCCGATAAAAATAAACTTTTTATGTAATCTCCACCTTTGCAATTTTGGACCCGTTTGGCCCTCATAGCTCCGAAAGGAAACATGTTATCAAATATCTAATAGTTAAGCGCCATATTAATTTTTCATAAGGAGTCCATTAAAAAAAACTGCATCAAAATCGGACCAGAAATAAAAAAATAAAATTTTTGATTGATTGATTGATTATATATTGTTTAACGTCTACTCAGCAATATTTCAGCTATATCAAGACGAGAACAAGTTTGTTGATAAATAATCACTTTGGGGTATGGAAATGGCCATGGGACGGGAAATTCTGACTGCCACTGGAAAAGCAGGGTGAAATCGTCAAGGGCGGGGAATTTAGCCTTGTAGCCGATCACCTACGGACCACCCCAAAAAGAGCTTGCTACAAGGTTCTTTAACGTGCAGGAAGCGTGGCATTTCTTCCAACACGTGGACCTGGGTTTACATCCCATCCGAAAGATGGGTTGTGTATTTATTAATCCCGCACAACCACGGAATGGGTCCTATTTCTATATCCCGGGACCCTCGGGGTCAGCCTCCGTTTAGGAGGGGTCACACCCCGCAAGCCGGAGATACTGGGTCCTATTTCTATATCCCGGGGTTCCCTCGGGGCCCTCTGTTAGGATGGCTCATACTCCAAGCTCAGAGGATGCTGCGGGCCTATTCTTCAGCCGGGACCGCGCACGGCGGTAAAATTTTTGAGATTCGCCCCTTTTAGGTCCCATTTATCAACGTGAAATCCGTTGACAAACTACTGATTGGAAATTTTCTTAGGAGCACACTGAAAGAAACCCCATCAAAATCTGATGAATAATAAAAATTCTACAGCCATTTATGTGAATATACCTAATTTTGCCCTTTTTGGCCCCTTTTTTATCAACGGGAGGGGCCACAAAATCCAAAACCACTCAAAGTCTTTCTTTTGGGCTAAGGAACATTGTGTTAAAATTTCATAAGGATTGATCAACTGGAACTTAAGTTATTGACCAAAAACAAAAGTGTCTACAGACGACGACGACAACGACAGCGCCATACCATTATACGACCTCAAAAATTTTTGCGGTCGTATAAAAATCGATCCAGCACATGATGTCACTCCCGTTTTCACACTATGAGTGCATTACTTCTGAATATCGTCTTTTATTTCGGTACTTTGTGTCTGTCTCACGTCCTTTTTTTGTCTATGTTTTTTGTGTTCCCTTTTAGTCATGTATATGGACTTTGATATTAGTGATCATCACTTCCCTTGTTCATTACTTGGTATTCTACTGCCGTTGTTTCAGATGCATTTTCATACTTTCAGATTTTAAAAATTCGTTGAACCAAACTAAAGTAACTGCCACATGGAAGGACAAATGTTTATAAACTCGCAACAATTGTAATTTAGAGACCGGCATGCAAAGATCACTTGTCAAGTAGCATACATATTATTACGTTATGTTTATTGTTATTTATAAAGGAGAAACAGTATTCCTGCAGCCAATGAAGTAGTAAATTTTACTACAAGAAAGACTTGGCAAGCAATATTAAATCCAAGCATGGCGGGATAAGCTAAGATAGTAGTACTTGTGGGGATTGATTGATTGATTGAATATTGTTTAACGTCTACTCAGCAATATTTCAGCTATATCAAGACGAGAACAAGTTTGTTGATAAATAATCACTTTGGGGTATGGAAATGGCCATGGGACGGGAAATTCTGACTGCCACTGGAAAAGTAGGGTGAAATCGAAAAGGGCGGAGAATTTAGCCTTGTAGCCGATCACCTACGGACCACTCAAAAAAAGCTTGCTACAAGGGTTCTTTAACGTGCAGGAAGCGTGGCATTTCTTCCAACACGTGGACCTGAGTTTACATCCCATCCGAAAGATGGGTTGTGTATTTATTAATCCCGCACAACCACGGAATGGGTCCTATTTCTATATCCCGGGATCCTCGGGGTCAGCCCCCGTTTAGGAGGGGTCACACCCCGCAAGCCGGAGATACTAGGTCCTATTTCTATATCCCGGGGTTCCCTCGGGGTCCTCTGTTAGGAAGACTCATACTCCAAGCTCGGAGGATGCTGCGGGCCTATTCATAAGCCGGGACCGCGCACGGCGGTACTTGTGGGGAGAAAATCAAATATGAAAAAAAACCTATATAGGCACATGAACACAGAGCACAATGGAAATAAGTTGTTGGTTTGGCATGCAACATAACTTTTAAATGAAAAGGAAATTAAAAGAGGCACATGACCTCAAAGCATTCTCAAAATTAAAATGCATGCACAATAGATCTCAATGACGTTTTCTTGAAAGTCTAAAGAAATATACCAATACTGCTCATTTCTCTAAGAAATCCACAGGTCTTTATCTCGTATCCCAGATTTTCTATGAGATAAATTTTTTTCTTCATTGAACTTGTGATGAGCCCTTGTACCTTATGCGCCTCTGGGCGACTTTTCAAACTTTGATAATGTCCCCACTTTGCTTTTAAGTGTTATCTGTTTCGTGTTTCCATATCAAAAAAGTGTTCTGGAATAGTACATTAAAAATGTTCTAGAATAGTAGAATGAACAATATCTTGCAGTACTTTTTTTTAAAATGGATAACAAAATACCGAAGTTATTGAATAATGAATAATATAATGATTTAATATCATAAATTTAGGTAAAATTTGTTATCAGTCCAATACATTTTCATTAAACTTTGTTTTATGGAAGTAAAAGCCAATTGTTCAAGCTTCAGGATGAAGAATGACAAAAACGCTTCGTTTCTTTTTATTGCTTACAGTTGTTAGGATATTGCCTAACGTAACCAATCCATCGGCAAACGAACATGATTTCTGACATCGAAGCAAGAGTGAAGAAAGTTGGAATTCCAAAATCACGGCAATTCATTTCAAACACAAATTGAGACGGTATGACAAAGACATAACAAATTAAACAAAAATGAACAAAAACGCCACAAAACTCAAAGCACTAGCAGTGTTAACCCCTATAAAAGCTGAGGTATCATCAGGTGCTCCGAAAGGCTAAGCATGATTTGCTCCACGCGTGGCACACGGCCAGTGTGAAAAGTCCGGATACAAACTCTGGATCCACCCGAGTATTTATTTATCATGGCATTCTTAAAAATCACTAAATGGTAAACAAAACGGCAACTATATATCCAATTACAAGTAGTAACATGGAAGAATTACTAGTATGTCAGAGATAGTGTTAGTTATATCATAGCAAATTTACGTATTTAAGAAATAGTTCAGTTGTTAAACATAACCATCGGCTCGCATGAGCCTGTGACGCTCACCAGGTTCCACTCATCGAATGTGGACAATGATACGGAAATCTATTTTCCGAATCACTATGATTGATTGATTGAATATTGTTTAACGTCTACTCAGCAATATTTCAGCTATATCAAGACGAGAACAAGTTTGTTGATAACAGTTTTCAAGATAAAATAACGGCTTTTGTCTAAAAGTCAGATGCAACATCCTTGTAAACATAATATACTAACCGATATTAAAACATAGATCTTTTGTTCTTTTCATCAAATTAGGGTGATGATTAAAGCACCAGAAGCCAGCAGCAGAAATCAGGGAACCATAATAAGGGCTGTAATTTGCTGAGATCTAGAGAAGGCAATAAAGTATAGGTCTCTGCATAGAGATATATCGCACTTCCTATTTCAGTATTTCCTTTTTGTAGTTTGTCCAGCGAATGTACACCATGGGGTAATTCCTTTACTTTTAATTTACTTTCTTTGTTTCATGTTTCTGTTGGTAAAATACTATGGGTTGTAAGAACAACAACAACCGTATGTATATAGAACAAGAAAAGCATTTTATGGGAAAATTACAATGGACACATGTACTCAAAACAACAAAAACATTTTACTTGCAGCAATAGTTCGTGATATATGAATTTTTGTCATTCATCATTGAACCCATGCATAACCTCCATACTTAAATAATTACCATTATTAGAGATGAGAGACACAGACTTACATTCATTTAAATACATAGGTAGAATAGTGTGGTGTTTCATGTGGGCTACTCATGAAACCTACCAATAATATCTGTCAGGTGGGTAGTGGCTTCTCGGTGACTCCAAGACCTAGGACACACACAAGGCACGTCTGTCCCTGGGAAACTCTTGAACTGGAAGCCCCGTATCAGGTTTGTCACATCCGGTCATCTGCGTCACTTCAATGGTCAGCAAAGCGTTTAAAAATTATGTCACCACATTCCTCCCCGTCATATTTTTTTCCTCTTCCAGATTTAGACTGATAAGTACTGTAGATCATAAGCATTGCATATTCCTGAGTATCCAATTGAGGGCGAGGCGTCCCCACTGGTTCAGTAAGCAGCCTTCATTGAATGTATATCATGAAGTAACTAGTGTTGTATATGTTGGCTCAGGGAATTGAACATATTTAGCTGCACAGGACAGCACTGCTGTCTCGTATACTTTCTCCCGTTTTACAATTTTTCCTTGAGAGTTATCCATCTATTTACAGTTCCTTGTAAAGTTTTTTTTATAAACTAATTGTATTCAATCCATGTAATCCAAAATTGTGAAATGGTGAGTAGTTCCAATTCCACTATTGAATCCAATCAGTTCTGTGTATATATATATATATAAAACAAGGCAGTAGACTAAAGTGAACAGTACACACATTTAAAAGTTGATATTTCGAGACCTATCCGGCTCTTTATCAAAACACAATAAAAAAGTAAAAATACCGTGAAATAAAACCTATTTACAAAGACTATACTACAAAAAATAAACAAAGTATCGACAGCTACATCATGGACGCTGTTAACTACAAATGTAACATGAGAAGGGAAAAATAATTTTGTCAGTGTCTGTAAATTGAATCTTACAAAATTCTTATTACTCTAACGGCTATAGAGCAAAATATGATAATATAACAAAAAAAAAAAATTACAAAATGGGTAGGGGCGGGAAATTTAGGCTTTGGTTCTCTAAGCTTTTATGTTCATGCTAGATTTAAGTTTTTGCATCCAAAATCGTTCTTTTGCCTGTCTTTGGGTCTCGTTCCAAGATCTATTTTGGTCAATGGCCACAACCTGCATGTCAGTCCAGCTATGTCCAGTGGTGTTAAAATGGATCGCTGTAGCCTGTGATTGTTCTTTTTTCTGTATGTGATTGCGATGTAAATTTATGCGAAGATTGAGGGAGTTCTTTGTTTCACCAATATACTGCTGTTGACATACGGAGCATGTTATCATGTATATTACATTTTCAGATTTACAGGATAGATTTCCGAAAATTTTGTAAGTTTCCCCAGTTGCTGAGCTTTCGAAAGTTGATGTACTGGCACTGTATTTGCAAAGAAGGCAACGTTTATCTAGACAGGTCTTAAATTGTCCTATTTCTGGTGATTTAAGTTTTGCTCTTACGAGCATGTCCTTCAAGTTCTTGGGTCGTCGGAATGAAACAAGTGGGGGTTCAGGAAAAAGGGATTTCATTTTAGGTGATACATGAAGAGCTTTCATGCAGTCCCGCGTAATGGCCGACAGATCTGGGAGTCGTGGATGAAAAGTTGTAACGAAGGGGATGCGTGAGTTTTTATTCTTATTATTTCTGTATTGCAATAACTGTTTTCTTTCTAAAATAGCAACACTATCAATTGTTTTCTGCACTTTGTGTGCTTTGTAACCTCTGTTGACTAATTGCTCTTTAAGCTCTCTGCTCCTCTTGTTAAATGTTTGATCCG